>JAJAGP010000532.1:278779-371713 GCA_025084515.1 Ancistrus triradiatus
CTGAGCAATTCATTTTGCTACCACTCATGCAACTCACGACTGGGAAAACACCTCTCAATAAACATGCCCAAAATCTTTTGCTTGCAGAACATTATGCAAACATTGAGAACATTGGATCTTTTCCAATCTTTGCTCCAAACCCTACTGATCTTTACTACAAACATACCGTGAGCACAAAAGTGACCTCTATAAACAGCTCTGGACTAAAATCTGCCATGGTAAGTTGGGAACTTGCAGAGGCAGTAGAGATCTGGATAGAATGTAGGTCTTGATGAGTGATTTCCACCATCACCAAGGACTTACAGAAGAACTTGATGCGAGCAGCTATGGGGTGCCTGACGAGAGAGAATAATGCATGTTAATTTATGCTGATTGAAGACCAGACATATTGATGCATTTTGGTATATCCGTAGCAATTTAACAGTGCAGTCTGGTAGACTCTCACCAGAAGTGCAGTAGTCCTAGTTGAGTATGAACAAATAGTTATTACGTTACATTAATTAAAAAACTAACCTATACCACAGCCTACCACACTAAACAGTAAAAACAAATAGCCTACACTACAAATATTATGGTTACACAGTATTTAGTACACGGACCATTCCACCAAATTAGATTAAACAGCAGTCCCACAGTAAAAAAGACTGACATTATTGAGCATGTCACTTACTTTTCAAAAGCAAAATAAACAAACAAACAAAAAAAAACAGTCAAAAACATAAACATGCACTAAGAGTTCACGTATTCACTGTGTAATTTTTGTTTGTTTGTTTATTTGGTTTATTTAACGTCGCTATCAGCATCAGTGGCCATTTCAGCAACACACACAAGGTTACAGATATACACAAGTTTACACCAAGATTAGTCATATACAGTGGTGCTTGTAAGTTTGTGAACCCTTTAGAATTTTCTATATTTCTGCATAAAAATGACCTAAAACATCATCAGATTTTCACACAGGTCCTAAAGGTAGATAACCAGAACCCAGTTAAACAAATGACACAAACATATTACACTTGGTCATTTATTTATTGAGGAAAACGATCCAATATTACATATTAGTAAGGCACAAAAGTATGTGAACCTCTAGGGTTAGCAGTTAATTTCAAGGTGAAATTAGAGTCAGGTGTTTTCAATCAATGGGATGACAATCAGGTGTGAGTGGGCACCCTGTTTTATTTAAAGAACAGGGATCTGTCAAAGTCTGCTCTTCACAACACATGTTTGTGGAAGTGTATCATAGCATGAACAAAGATTTCTGAGGACCTCAGAAAAATAGTTGTTGATGCTCATCAGGCTGGAAAAGGTTACAGAACCATCTATAAAGAGTTTGGAAGCCACCAATCCACAGTCAGACAGATTGTGTACAAATGGAGGAATTTCAAGACCACTGTTACCCTCCCCAGGAGTGGTCGACCGACAAAGATCACTCCAAGAGCAAAGTGTGTAATAGTTGGCAAGGTAACAAAGAACCTACGGGTAACTTCTAAGCAACTGAAGGACTCTGTCACATTGGCTAATGTTAATGTTCATGAGTCCACCAACAGAAGGACACTGAACAACAATGGTGTGCATGGCAGGGTTGTAAGGAGAAAGCCACTGCTCTCCAAAAAAAACATTGCTGCTCGTCTGCAGTTTGCTAAAGATCACATGGACAAGCCAGAAGACTATTGGAAGAATGTGTTGTGGATGAATGAGACCAAAATAGAACTTTTGGTTGAAAAGAAAAGCGTTATGTTTGGAAAAAGGAAACACTGCATTCCAGCATAAGAACCTTATCTCATGTGTGAAACATGCTGGGATTGCCATCATTGATGGAACAATGAATTCTGAATTATATCAGAGAATTCTTAAGGAAAATGTCAGGACATCTGTCCATGAACTGAATCTCAAGAGAAGGTGGGTCATGCAGCAAGACAACGACCCTAAGAACACAAGTCGTTCTACCAAAGAATGGTTAAAGAACAATAAAGTTAATGTTCTGAAATGGCAAAGTCAACGTCCTCACCTTAATCCAATGGAAATGTTGTGGAAGGACCTGAAGTGAGCAGTTAATGTGAGGAAACCCACCAACATCCCAGAGCTGAAGCTGTTCTGTATGGAAGAATGGGCTAAAATTCCTCCAAGCCGGTGTGCAGGACTGATCAACAGTTACAGGAAACATTTAGCTGTAGTTATTGCTGCACAGGGGGGTCAAATCAGATACTGAAAGCAAAGGTTCACATACTTTTGCCACTCACTAACGTGTAATATTGGCTCATTTTCCTCAATAAATAAATGACCAAGTATAATATTTTTGTCTCATTTGTTTAACTGGGTTCTCTTTATCTACTTTTATCACTTGTGTGAAAATCTGATGATGTTCTTGGTCATATTTATGCAGAAATATAGAAAATTCTAAAGTGTTCACAAACTTTTAAGCACCACTGTATTTAGTAACAAGCTAAACATAGGCAAAATCATAATCTATAGCATGCTTTCTACTGGGAGGTTCTGTCACAAACACTAATTCTTTATCATTTTTGAAGACTTTTTTTTATTTCTTTTAAAGTGAAGGTAAAAGAGTTTAAAAATCATAAGATAGCAAAATAAAAAAAATCATCACTACCAATCATTTTTTGCAGCTAAGCATGCTTATTTGTGTTTTAATGAAAAAATGAAAAGCTGTGTATGTACCCTGCTTCGTTTCCTGGACTTTTCTGTGTTTTCAAACACTCAGACTGGTAGGACTGTTAATTCTAGTTATTGTCTTTGGACTGTTTTTGGATACCGGCCTTTGCTCTTTTCATGCTCAATTTTATGTTTAATTTCAGATTTGGACTCTGCATTGTATTGTATTTAACCTTCAGCACAACTGCTTCTGTTTTGTGTTATAACAAATCTGTCGAATTTCTGCCAGCCAGAGCACCATGTCACAAAGCCAATGTTGTCACAAACTGAATGCTGACTGTCATTTGTGTTCCTCCACAGTCACCTTTCCTAAACCCCATCAAGCATTTAAGGGGGCACTTGAAGACAGAGAAAGTGTAACTCTGCTTTTTGAAAAACTGTGGAAACATGTTGAGATCACTTTGATCCTCAGATTTGGTGCATGCTGTCATAGAGCAAAATGGGGAACATACCAAATATCAAATGATTTTTTTTTTCCCCTGTCAAAGATTCAACCTTTCGCTCAAGTTGTTATGTCGGTCATTAGCGTTGGCACCCTGTTTTACCCCCAGCTTATCCTGCTCAGGGTTACAGAGGATGATCTGAAGCCTAACCATGGACGGGGTGCCAGTCCATCACAAAGAACAGTAAACAAGTCACATTGCAAGTGAATCCGGATTCAAATCCTGGCCCTAAGGAACTGCAATTTCCAGCACCTGGTTCGTACCACTGAGATGCCAGAGCTGCTTCGTTGATTAGATCGTTTGTAATGAAAGCAGTTCATTCATTTATTCATTTTCTTAACCTCTTAATCCTGATCAGAGTCACTGGAAAGCCGGTGCCCAGCCGGTGGCACAGAGCACAAGGCAAGAACAACCATAGACAGGGCGCCAATCCATCGCAGGGCACACACACTCACATAATGAAAGCAGTTGTATTCGCTTATTGTAAAAAAATGCAAAACAGGAGCATTTTCACTAGCGGACTCACTTTTGGAACTCACTGTGTATATATACACTTTGCCAAGTGAGACGAGACAACTGGACACTGCTACTAGCCAAATTATCCATGTGCAGATTATACAGCAGACAAATCCAATCCACAGAGAACGAAGAGAACAATACGGTCAGGTCAGAAATCCATTAAATACTAAGCAAGCAGCCAGTCCAATTGGAAATCCATTGCACAACAATAGTCACAATACAGATAATTGTTAGAATACAGATAATCATAGGACTGGGCAATACAGCAACAGCTCAGCACTCCCTTGTTACTTCACACTGGTAGATGGATAGACCTTACACACTGGCCATGTACTAAAAATAATGCTTGCCAGATGTAAAGCCATTTTGCAGAAGAAAACACTTGTGCTGGTGTACTCTGGTGGTGTGGTTCCACCAGACATAACAGATCAATTAAACCAGACTGCACTGTCCAAGTTGTTGTTTCCTGTTATAAATTAAACTTCTCCAGATGGTAAGTGTGCAAGGGTTTTAGCAAGCCAGTAAATACAGCTTGAGCTCATATTCATCGACCGTCTCCTGGTCACATGATCTGATGATCAAACCGGCACTATGAGACTATAGTAGTCTGGTTGCTGAATAAGAGCTGTTGTGATCATGGTAAACTATTATGTGATCAGATCACGGAGTTTATTAAGGCATGTACTCAAATAATTACGGCTGAGGGCTGTATTGATGATAGCATCATGGACATCAGTGAGCATGCAGAGAAATGTTTTATTGCTTGAAGCTATTTATTCAGAGTATGTAGTCGCTCTAAGGTTTCTTAGCATTGATGGTGTAGTTCCTGGTTAGTGAAGTGCACATCTCGTTAAAATTCTTATTTCTTCCCCAGAGCACTAAACAGACGTTGCGACATTTGATTATGCTATTGTTGTCAACAATAATCCTTAAAACTCCTTGAATTACTTACATATTAAACATTTAATGATGGTAAATAAAACTGCTTGGATGTTATTTCAGAAATGCTTGGAAATGCAATATCCACAAGGTTCTTGGTTGCAGACCAGTAGTATGTTGGCGCTGGAACTGATTTTAGTGACATATTGACAGTGGAAAGAGTGACATGTTTTTCTACTGATGGGGACAGATACAGTGAGTAGGTTTACCAGGTGTCTTCTTTCTCGTACACTCTCTTACATTCTCTCCCTCTCTCTCAGACACACACAAAAATGAGAGGACTGGAAAGTCCAGAGCCTATCTTGGAATTCACTTGGCACAGACTAAAGTTCTCCCTGAATGGGATGCCAGTCTATCCAGTAGTAGTTCAGTAGTTGGAACTGCTTTCCAACAGCTGGCACTTACCTCTGAGCCTCAGGAGCTGCCTGTGTGACTGTAATTACAAAAAACCCAGCAAGGATAATTTCAAAGCATACACTCTCTCTGGTTAAAACTTGCTGTTTCCATTGATTTTCCTCTAAACCCTTTTGCACAGAATTTAATCTCTGTCACCACCATGCCCTCTATCAGCCGCATTATTAATGACTTCAAAATAATCCAACTTGTTTTAGCATTGTGGAAAATAAATGACAATCTAAGTTCCTCATTAACCAACTCCATGAGCATAATTTGTTGGAATGACCTGTGCTTAGGTACTAGTTACATAAAATAAAAGGTTTTGTTGAAACGTTAAAGCAAAAATTAACTTTTGGGTGTACGATTGCTTCAATTAGCAATATGTAATTCATTCTGTCATCGTTAGCCATTGCCACTGGACTTTTAATTCATAGAGTAAATGGTGCAATGCTTTATACTGGTAATTATGGATACCTACATGAATCATTAACACCACCCCCCCCACCCAAGATCTTCTGTCACAGATTGCCATGGCCAAACCATGAGACGTAACTACTGTATGTAATATGTGAAGCTTTTCTGTCTTACAGTCCAGCCGTGAGCTTCTCCTTACGTGTTTCTGGCTCACATGCTCTATGTCATGGCTGCAACATGAATGGACAGTGACTCATCCTCCAACACAAACATACACATTGCATTACTAGTGGCGAATACTTCATTGGCTTACTGCAGAGAGGTCTCTGGACTGGCATCCGTGGAGGCCATGGTGAATTTCTGTGCTCAGCTGAGTCCTTGTGGCAATGAATGTGGGAACCAGAGCTACTCACAGTACATAAATCATAAACCCTCTAGGCTGCATCAGCACTGAAACACAGCACAGAAGCAGTTAAAGCCAGAGAGAGAATGAGACAGGTTATGAGATTTGATTCATCATCATCATCACAAAGTGTTCTGAGTAGGCATTCACCAATCAATTATTGAATGTTGTTATTGTGACCAGTATTGACCTGGAACACTGGATCAATTCAGATTAGACATATAGTGGTACCTTGGTTCTCGACCACCTCAGAACTTGTCGAATTCGGTTCTTGACACTTGATTTTGAGTAGAAAAACTTGTCTCTGCTCGTCATTTACTCAGTACTCGGCGCACTTGCTTAAACGTCTATGAGTCGAGCCCGCACAACTCGTTTCAGCCAAACAAAAGGAAAACAACTGAACTGAATCCTCCAGAACACAGGCTGCAGTTAGCTTAGCAGCTATCCTAGTGCCATGAGTTCACCAATAGGGTAAGTGTTTTGCTTTTATTTTTCACTTTCAATCCATTACTCAGTAAATTACATGAGTATTTTCAACACTTTATTATAAACTAAGCTTTCTGTGAATGATTTTGGCCCAATGTAAGTGTTTTAAACAATAAGGTAGGCTCCGCTATTATACAGTATAGATTAGAATCCTTGGTTCATACTACATTCATGATACATTTAACTTATGATGGATTTGTCGGAATGTATCTCCATTGTAAATCAGGGAGCACCTGTACAATACAACTCCATTAATGTATATAATAACTTATACAGTGTGGATATTCTGGGGGTCTGGAAGGGATTCATTCAATTTACATTATGCCTTATGGGAAGAATTTGCTTTGTACCCATCATTTTTGGTACCCAACACGACTTCTGGAATTAATTAATGGCGAGAACTGAGGTACCACAGTATTTCCCAATCCAGGCCACTGAGGATCTTCACATGGTAAACTTTTCTCCACCTCTCCATGGTCTGCCCCATTGACTACAAGCTAAACTTGTTGTATTTTCTCAAGACACTTATCCTCAACATGTTACACTGAACATCTGCTCAGTTTATTTAAATGTGGCTATCTAAGGACTTAATCTAGTTGTTCAGGCTCACCCAGCAGGTTGGAGTTGTGTTTATTGATCGAGCTCCTGAGGACAGTATTACACATGATTGGTTCTGTGAGGCAACCAATCAGAACACGAAGGGGGTGTGGTTACAACAACTCTGTATCCATTTGAGGGACAACTGTGTTGCTTGATTTTGAAGCAATGAGCGTTTGTCACCACATTCAAAGTTATTATAGCTACACCCCATCTGTTCTGATTGGTCGTCTCACAGAACCAATCGTGTGTAACACTGTTCTTAGACAATATTTCAATAGATTAAACAACAAGCTCTCACCCAGAGGAGGACGGGCTCCCTGCTGGGTCCATATTTCCTGTTTAGTGCTTACTGAAATGTCAGTGCTGGTTATTGACCAATTCCCAGAGCTCAGATATCTGTATTTAAAATCAATTGCAATAGTGGCTTAGTGCACTCAGACTTAGTGGCATAATAAATAAATATACATAAATAACTGCTAGATATCTTATCTCTATTTTATCTGTTGATTAAACTATGAACTGTCTTTTTGTGTATTATGTACTAGAGTTTGTGTATTGGACTGTATCGTCACATGGGCATCAATGGTTATTCATGAGAGGAACTAGGTTAGAACAATACTAGTCAAACACACTCACACTGGGGCAATTTAGAGTGACCAGTTAACCTAACGCACATCTTTGGAATGTGGGAGGAACTCGGAGTGTCCGGATCCTACACAGACACAGGGAGAACATACAAACTCCAAAATGGCAGCGTCAGAGATCGAACCAGGTATAGCAGATAGTGCTATCCACTTGTGCCACCATATTGCTGACTGCCGCTGTCACTGGGCTCTCGTGAAAAGCCCTTAATGCTCAACTGCTCAGCTGGATGGTAAGTCGCTCTGGCTAAGGGTGTGTGCTAACGGCTGTAAATGTAAAGGTTAATTGGGTCACCTACTCCACAAGTTCAACCTGGCACTGAAATGCTACATCCAACTAAATCAATTAGGAGTACTAATTAGATAGAAATGTCTGCTGATCCAAAGCAGCAGAACAGATCGAGATGACCTTGCTTGAAGTGTAATGTGGGACTTTAGGGTAGAGGCAACGTCTTCACTAAGTGAGGGGGAGCAGAGTGTGCTGGATTGTTTAATCTATCCTTTGAGGAGGCGAACCCGATACAGCTGAAGTGTGGAAGAGTGAACTGAGTCTGCATCTGCCAACAAATCAAATCAAACACGAGGAGCAAGCAGAGGTGCTGCAGTGCAAGACCATTATCGTGTCGGATTACCCAGCAGTCTCATACTTGGGGCGGATAGACGGATAGACGGCATCCCCTGGATAAGCACCTGCATGATAAGGGAATATATCAGCATAAATCTTCATAATGCTGCGTAGTCGCACACCAAAGAGCAACACAAGATCTATCCAAAGCACAAGAAGAACAAGCAGTTTGAAAAAAGTGGAGGAAAAAAGTACACTTAAGAGATACAGCACTGTGCAAAAGTCTTGGGCCACCATTAGATTTATTGTTTTAGCAATAGTATAATAACATATTGACTACGTCTGAAATGGTCCACTCGTTTACTCATTCATTAATCACTATATAGTGGGTTCTGTGTAGTACACCGAAAACAATTTATCTTGACCTTTCGTCACATAAACCAACCAAAACATCAACAAGCCTACCAGTGCTGTCACAAGTCTTTGGAGTAATACAGTTTAGCGATGTTTTAATTTAGCTCACAATGCTACTTGTCAAGCGTAAAACTTCACTCATTTGTCGGACGAACTAAAAGTATGACGAATATATAAATATTAAATGCATTATTTTCACAAGTAAACACATTATTATCAACTGTTTGTCATTTAATAATCATTAAATAATGTTATATTTGTACACATATATTGTCCACTATATTTACAGTGCATTATGGGTAACAAAGCAGTGTACAATATAGGGAGTTGATTTGTCCACTGAGAATTCGGACAACCCTACAAAATGGCCGACACCCTAAAGAGTACACTAAATAGTGAAGAGGGTGCGATTTCAGACATAGCCATAGTCAATGACTGGAACCAAAAACTTGGATTTGTCACTCCATAATACTCTTTTTCCACTGATCTGCATTCCAAATCTCTGTGAGCTATAGCATATCGTCACCTTTTCACCCTGTTCAACGTCTGAAAAAGTGGTTTCTTGGCTGCTACCCTTCCAAAACCACCATTCCTCATCGAGCCTCTATGGACTGGCAGTCAACTTGGCATTCTGATGAAGCTGCCAGCTTCAGTTTTTTAATACTGCATACACATTTCCTGTGTCTTCTGGTCGTATTCTAATAAAGAGACTGAGAAATAATTACATATGGTCAATGTACCATTACTAAACAATGCTATATCTAGTCTAATGGTGGCCTAAGACTTTTACACAGTACTGTATAATGGGCTATAACATTACATACCAGATCTAACGTTGTTTTTGCTATCAGACACACATGGTGATGGAGGTCCATCCTGCTAATCAAATAGGAATGCGGAATGGAGATCTAGGGACCGCTTATGTGACTCATGAAGCAATTCAGTGATGCGAGCTGATGGTGATATCATAAGGAGCAGTGTGAGACATGTGGAGAACAGAGGGCTTACCATCTGCTCTCTCTCTCTCTCTCTCACAAACACACACACACACACACCTGAAGGTCTGTGTGTAATCTCACATTACACACTGAAAGATCTGTCAGTAGTTGAGTGTCTTCCTGATGAAAAACCTACGAAATGGGAGATCAGCCTTAAAAGCCACTCATAATACAGGCTATGGCTCATGTAGAACAAAGAATCTTCACATCAAATATCAAAGGTAATGAAAAGGAACTGGTTAGCATAGCACAGCGAATCGAATATCTCCAGGGTATTTCCAGGAGGATGCTGCTGTTTTGCACATAGAAAAGTGTTCAGTCTACCAGCTGTTCATATCTGAGCCTGCTCTTTAACTCAAAAAATTAAAAGTCATCTGGATGAAGAGACTCAGCCCAAATAAAACATGAATGCAACAACTACACATTTTATCAATGTAAATCCTTAAAAAAACAATTACACTTTAATCAGAATGATGCTAGTGAAATAACATGAACACAACGACACAACACATATTTACATTTATATAGACATACTCTTAACATCAAGTTCTTCATACAGATTTAAAAGGCTAAACCATTCACTACAATATAACAAAGACTAAAACATTTTTCGCAAAATATCTCAAATCCAGTACTACAATAAGCACCAAGTAATGCTAAAATTGCTAATGCAAAGTTTGGAGCATGAAGGGCTACGGAGTATAATAAATCCACTGACAAGGTGCCAGTTTTGGAGCTGGCGTTGATTATGGAAACCAACAAAAAAATGTTATGAAGTTCAGAATTTCACAACGTTACGAGGTAAACCAGTGTAATCGGATGATGGTATTTACTTATGAATGGTCTGAAAGTAAAACAATTTTCTAATAAAAATGCTAGTTGACAAGCTGAACTTCTGGTTTTGAGAAACTGTCATGCTTTAGTATCATATACCAGCAGAGCAGCTCCTGGTTACAGTACCGTGCAAAAGTCTTAGGCCACCACTAGATTTGTTGTTTCAGCAATGGTATAATAACAATTTCGATGAATGGACTCAAAAATGTCAAACTTGGATTCGTCAAACTTGGATGACACTCTTTTCCACTGATCTTCATTCCAATCTTTGTGAGCTTTATCATTTTAACCCTGTTCATCTTCCAAAAAAGTGGTTTATTTAAGACCATTCCTGATCAAACTTCTTCGAACTGTAGGAGGGTCAACTTGGCACCCCGATGAAGCTGCCAGATGCTGCTATTACTGAATACTTGCCACTGTTGCCTATAGAAGCAGTTTTTTTCAGATTTTTTCTGGTTGTATTCTAATAATGAGACTGAGAAGTAATTATATATAGTCAATATACCATTGTTAAAACAATAACTATACTATAAATAATCTAATGGTGGCTTTTGTACAAGTACTGTACGTAAATGCAGCTGTCACTAAAATGGTTTCATCCCTAAACAATTTCAAATTGCTATGGATTTCAACAGGTTTATCTTCAGAGCAATCTGCATTGGCGGAACATCCTAGTTAATAATAGCTTTAATAACCAAACTATCTTAGTCCTCAGGTGGTGAAGCAGTCACATCTGAAGGCCTGGCTGAGCATCATACAGAAACATAACTGGCCATGTCTGAAAAACAGGAGGCAGTGACAACATCGACATCTTCCAAACCCTGAGCGATGGATTGACACCCCGTACAGGGTATGCCTTTGCCTTCTCTTTTTGAGTTCTGAGATAGTATCTGGACACCTTGCAACCACGACCAGGATAAAGCGTGGGTAAAACAAACGCAAAATTAAATAACTTCTCCAAAGTTCTATTGGATCTACCAAATCTACTGAATCTGTTGTCAGCTAAAAAGTTTGGTAAAGAAGCGACAGTTCCAGAAGTAACATGAATAATTTCTATATATAGGTATATAGGTATGTGCCATGTAACGTCCCTCTGATCAACGTGCGTTTTGTCTGAGGTCTTAAGAATTACAATAGGACATAAAAATCCGTCTTGTATAAATATAATTCTCGTCGGAATGACAGAAAACTAGAACGAGTGAACATGGAAAAGAGAGTCGCGGGCAGAAAACAACAACATTCCTATCATTTTTGTTATCGGTAAGGTAAGTGTTGCAAATTTGACAAAAGATGCAAAGATAAGAATTACTGTAGTGTACAGTACTGTATGAAATAATTTCTTATTGTGTTTTAATTAATATCTTTGCATAAAATAAAACACAATGTGCAAAGTGTCTAAACTACTGTGTGACTATATGGTGATGCCCGAACAATGTCCATTTTGGTCAGCATCCTGTTTCACGGAATGTAATGTAATGTGGACATTAACCTGTATATACACCTGTATATAAACACACACACACATGTATGTATAAAAAAAGCAGACATAAAATAACTACCAGAACCCACTGTACTACATGAGTGCAAATGAAGTATGCAGCGTATTGAAAATCATCTACACTTGATGATATTAAAGGACTTAAATAAATGAGTGGTTACTTCAAATGATTCCCGAGCTAGATCACTTCACTGCCATAATTAGATGCTTAACATCTTAGTCAGGACAGACATAGTCTGCTAAACATGTTCCTAAGAGTCATTTCCAGAGATGCAGATCTGCTCGGTTGCATGTGGCCAATGGTTCAGCACACAATGCACAGTTCTGCCCTTCAGTCATGACTTTCCCAGACGTTGCATACAAAATTTAAGAGTCCATGTGCACTCACAGCTGCCTTTCTACCAAACAGGTCCAACGGTGCATGAGTATCTGTCCCTGGTGATGACGATAGCATGCACACCCTAACTCTGCTCTTCCTCCAGTCTCTGCGGCAAGAGGTAGAAGGCAGCCTTCCTCTGGGATGATGAATGCAGCGCTTGCGGGGGAGAAGGTGAATGATGCACACTAAAATACTTCTTCCTCTTCACCTTCACAGCCATATTCTAAGAAAAGAAGTAAAGTTTCATAAATGATACGATTTCAAGTTCAGAAAATGAAGACAGACATATGGGGTTATTATGGATGGATGAGACCAAAATAGAACTTTTTGGTTTAAAACGAAAACACTGCATTCCAGCATAAGGACCTTATGGGAAACATGGTGGTGGTAGGATCATGGTTTGGGCCTGTTTGGCTGCATCTGGGCCAGGACAGCTTTCCATCATTGATGGAACAATGAATTTTGAATTATATCAGAGAATTCCAAAGGACATCTGTCCATGAACTGAATCTCAAAAGAAGGTGGGTCATGCAGCAAGGCAACGACTCTAAGCACACAAGTTGTTCCACCAAAGAATGGTTAAAGAAAAATAAAGGAGGAAAATATATATCAGCCCATAAATGCTCAATTCGGTTTAGGTCAGGTGACTGCAGAGGAAATTATATGACAACAAGCACTCTTTGATCTTCTGTGTTCTTTGTGTAGCTGTTGCTACTAAGTTCTGAGGTATGTTTTGGTTCATTATCCAGCTGCAGTACGAATCATTCTCCATAAAGATCTGAACTTACATTTTCACTAGTGGTCTCAGAGGTTTGGCCCCAACTCGACATGGGAAATAATTGGAAATGAAATGACAAAGTGATTACTACAACTTCATTTCCCAAATTACAATAACCATACTGACCGTTCTCTCCTATTAGCTTCAGGGCACTGACACAGGGCTCCTCTCCCTCGTCTTCCTCATCTTCCTCAATGGGCTCCACATATGACACAGGGCCACTTTCTAGCACTGGTGGAGGAGTAGGGGCAGGTGGAGTCTCAGGGATTGCTGGAGGCAGTATCACCGGAGTGGGCTCAGCCTAAAAAGACAAATGGATCCATCTGTGAACATGTTTCCATTTAACCACCCTGTTGCATGGGTCATCATAATTCAGAGCACTGGGTAAACATGCATTAAGATCAATG
This sequence comes from Ancistrus triradiatus, assembly GCA_025084515.1. NCBI lineage: Eukaryota > Metazoa > Chordata > Actinopteri > Siluriformes > Loricariidae > Ancistrus > Ancistrus triradiatus. Next base: position 292,164 of record JAJAGP010000532.1, read on the forward strand.
ATTTACTGATGTGAAGCAACACAATAATTAAATGTCTAAAATAAACAAATTGGAATACTGCTTCCATTTCCATTAAGAGCTACGTTCATTAGAGACTACCTCCACACCAGACTGAAAAACGGAGAGAAGCAAAAATAGACTGCAGCAGGACTGTATGGGTGAGAGGAAGCACCACTAGGGGACATGAAAGGCCTAATTAATTATTATATTATAGAATAGTGAAGCTGCGTATGGCAGAAAGAGCTAATTATAACAAGGATATATGGCATGAGAGTCTCTAGGTGGTCTCCTGGTGGGCTGGCAGCAGCAGACACGGCTGCTAAAGGAACCTGCAGCTCAGTTACTGGTCAGAGCTGGCCTGAGTTAATCCGAACTGGGTTCAGACATAATAAAAAGCTCTGACAGGTCATGGGACTTCATTAAGTCTAAAAGACATGCATGATGTATTAGCCTATGTGAATAATTCAGTACAAGCAGGCATGTGACTGTGAATCTTTACATTTTAAACTTTGGATTTCACCCACGAGAAAGTATGTATTCATTATTACTGTCACATCTTGTTCCTAAAGGCGTGGCATGCCTTTTTACTGCACATGTGTATATTGACACAAAGACAGCTGGACAATATGACACTGGTACTGCAATAAAATAATTAGATCGCAATACTTGAATGTGCCATTTACCTTAAATGTAATGATCTGTGAAAAAGGATGCTGACCAAAACGGATGGTGACCAGACATTACCATAGTCACATAGAAAATAATAGAAAATAATAATGTCAATTAAAACACAATATGACAACATGTAGCACAGTGGACTGTGGTAGCCCAGTGGATAAGGTACAGGACTCTGGACCAGAAGATCCAGGGCTCAAATCCCACCTCTGCCAAGCTGTCACTGTTGGGTCCTTGAGCAAGACCCTTAACGGAAGCTAATCAGGGTCGGGCCTGGTCAGTACCTGGATGGGGGACCCTTAACCCACAACTGCTTGGATTGTAAGATTGTACCCATTGTAAGTCGCTCTGGATAAGGGCATCTGCTAAATGCTGTAAAGGTAAATGTACAGCACTTTAATGTATAATACAGTAATTATTTAGATCTTTTATAAATCCTGAAACACTTCACACGTTCTACTCTTCTGACATTAAGATGTAAATTAGCTGCATACAGTTTTGTTTGTTGTTTGTATGGTGGTTTTATGCCATGTCCACCTTTCTGTAATATTCATGGCAGATAGATGCATACAAGACATTTTTATAATTTCATATTATAATCCTTAAGATCTCGGCTGTTAAGAATTATAATAAGAATATTATTAGGAATGTAAGAAAATAATATTATAATAAGAATTATAATGCACTTTCCTGGTATAATGTATTCTTCTATAAAGGGGTTTCAGACTTAAATCAGACTAGGTTACATCTCCCAACCAAAGCCGTAAGCCATAAGGTTTAATTCATTTCTTAAAAATATTAACATAATACCTGCATTTAACTGCTTTCCATTAGTCCTCCAGATAAAGCAGAAAGCAGAAAGGACGTTTCTACTAAAATACATTAAAATATTACTCAAATATATTTCACACACAGGCAATACCTTTTGTTTATTATACTGAATGAAAATCCCAAATAATGCAACTTAAAATGTCTACTTTTTGGACGGCACTGGCAAAGAAGATGATTTAATTGGAAACAATAAAAAACCTGCTTACTCTGCTCTGTCTTTATGGGCTGGGATTTGGAGTCTATCATTATATTGCCATAATACTACTCCAGTGCAAATTTTGTTTTACAGACTGTTTCAGTATTATTTTTTTTAATTCGTTTGAATGGATTAAATTAGATGAGCAGGCTGTATTGGCTTATTAGCTTTGACTTTGAAACTGTTCTACCCAGTAATCAAGTGCATATTACTATATACACTTATCAGTTATTTAATCCTTTTTTGTTCCCTGTTTGATATTTCAGCTTGTATATCTGTATTATATACAGTGAAATCAAAAAAGATATATTTTCCTTAGTCCTGCGGTGCCATGAGTCTATTAGTGTTTCTAGTCTTTACCACTCAGGTCACTTGCTCAAACAAACTGTCATCCCCATAAATTGAAGATGTCTGTGGATGGAAATTGTAGATCATAGGAGACAATGCACCAGGGAGCAAATCCGATTCAAATGAACAGCTGAATGCCTTTCGAGTATCATCATACATTTCTGCCATCGGAAAGTAAGTAGGAATTTTCCTTTTAGTACAATTTGATGTAAATATATATCATACGAGTTGCTGAAGCATAACCACCACATGATCCATGTTTTCAAAACCTGCCCTGCCTGGGATGGATGGAGGAGGCAAATCTTTGATGGTGACTGATCTGCAATTCATTAATATGACCACATGCTGCGACATATAACCCAAGTCCTTTATCCATCTTTTCCAAAATTGGAGTCACTACCCATCAGCAAACAGGATGGGGCTTGGAGTGACCCCTGCCAGCATTCTCAGTGTTCTACCGTCCCTATTCCTCTCCTCAGACCTTCAGTCTCTCTCACTAGCCCAGCACAGAGCAAGGTTATACTTAAACACAGTGCATGGGCCTCGTAATTTGAACCTCCTCAAGTGCCTAGAGCACTAAAAGCCCCAGAGCAAAACAGCAATCCATCAACCCATCAAAACCCATCAAACCATGACAGCCGATATTGACTTCAGATTAAATATGTACCCATATAGCCATAAATATGTGCTGCTGCAATATGCCGGGACATGGCTACAGTTCCTTTATGATGTATGGTCTGATTACCGAGAGATTTAGAACCCATATACAGGGGCTATAGGTGACATCATTTTTATTCACAGATAATCTGATCAAACAGAATAGACTGACTCCATAAAAAAAAACAAAAAAAAACAAAGCACCCTTCTGATCTGATTTAAAATTTGGTATTTCTGTTATAATGTACAATGGGGGGCCCAAAGTCTGATCTTTGCAGGATAATGATATAAAAAAACCCATCAAAGCTTTACAGACAAAACCAAGCATTCAGTAACATCACATGATGCCCTTTGGGATATTGTGCTGGAATAACACGGATCGTCAGATTTTGCCCAAAACTTGTGGAATCAATGCCAGTTCAAGCACATGCTATCATTCCAGCAAGAAAGGGAACATTGTGATGAAATTAATCAAAACATATATTTTCAAAGATTCAACTTTTCACTCAATTATGCTGATGATATGATTTAAAAAAAATGATTCATAAAAATTTCACACACATACAAAATAGAAGCTATTTCAATAATGGTCTCAGACTTTTGGCCCCTTTTGTACACAGAAGTATTGTTGATTTAACCCTTATGTCTGTGGTATCAGATTAGATTTAAATAGCCCTGAATTTTTTACACATGTATTAGGTGGTTTAGGTTTAGGGGATTTATTACGGAAGGCCGCAATTTGCAAAATTATCAACAACAACAATAAAAGCCCATAACAGCAAATCCGAAAACATAACAGAAAAAGTATGAAACACAACAAAAAATCCAAAAACACAACAGGGAATCAGAAAACCCAACAACATTAAGAGAGGCAAACATCACGTGCACCTGCTGGGTTACTGATTGTTTACAATCTAACTTGCAGAAAATATGAATATGCTGATCCGTGCTCACCTTCAACACGAATACGAGTACGCAGAGCCCTAAAAACAGACACCCCGGCATAATCTGCTTCCCCCATCGTACACGCAAGTCACACAGCAGGCATGTCAAAGTGCACATTAACCAGGATTTCTGTCGTTCTTATCACAAAGAAATCCTACATTTATTTACACAACAAATACAAAAGCTGCACAAATCCCACCACAGACTAATGGAACACTTAGGAAATGTAATGTGTTTCATTAAACAGTTCATTTGACTGCATATGAGTGTAACTTCAATAAAGGAGTATCATTTCAGCAGGTGTTAGATAATATTGTTAGCTAATACCACCAAAAAACATCATAGCAACCACCTAGTAACACCATAGCAACCACTTAGCAACCAATTAGGATACCATAGCAACACCTGGGACACCACAGCAACCACCTAGCCACTTAGCAACCACCTGGAACACTACAGCAACCACCTAGCAACAACAAAGCAGCACAATAGAAACCACCTAACAACACCATAGCAACCACCTGGGATACCATAGCGACACCATAGCAACATCATAGCAACTATCTGGGACACCATAGCAACCAGCTAGGATACCATAGCAACCACCTGGGTTATAATAGCAACCATCTGGACATCATAGCAACCACCTAACAACACCATAGCAACCACCTAGCAACACCACCTGGGATACCACAGCAACATCGTAGCTACCATGTGGACATCATAGCGGCATTAGAGCAACAACCTGGGAAACCATAAAAACACCATAACAACCACCTGGCAACATCATAGCAACCAATTAGCAACACCATCGCAACCACGGAATTATTAATTACATCAGAGGACATGCATGGATCATCCATGCTCATATTCAGGTTAATCAGAATGTAACCAATCAGTAGCCCAGCAGGTGTGCATCATTCAGTGTCTAGCATTTCTGCTTCAGCCTCGCTTAATGTTCTTGCGCTTTGGAATTTGTTGCTGTGTATCTGAATTTGTTGTTGTTTTCTGATTTGCTATTGTGTGTGTGTGTGTGTGTGTGTGTGTGTGTGTGTGTTTTCATTTGTTATTTCTGTTCATTTCTTCACGTCTGTGATTTATGTTGTGGTGCATACTGGGAATAAAACTGTAACTGCAGTGGTTTGGCTGTGTTCTTTTAGGAATGAGAGAGAAATAAAAGTGTTATCCACCCTCAGACATCTGAGATGAGTTAAAAAACTACCTGTGTCACTGTTCTCTTCTTCTTCGGTCTGGATGATATAAGAGGACGCAGCCTGAAAAAGTAAAGAGACGGAGCTGTTATTTGCATTATTTCCCCATAGTAAAAGCAGAGTTAAACTAGAAAGAGTTAAACTTGTTCAAGTATTTAGTATTGTAGCTGTGATAGGGGTGCCAACACGTTTGAATTAATATGAGACAATGTATAATAGAGGTAATACATTATATCATACACGTTACATTATATAATAGTGGCAATAGAGTATAACAGAGAAAGTGATAGCTGAAAGTCAACACTGTGATATCATCACCTGAACATTTCGCCATTCATTTCCTATAGGAAAAAAAACCTGCACTTTATTGAAATTTATTGAATTCAAATCACCAAGGAAAGCACAAGGATCTATTGGGTATAGGATCTACGAGTAGCAAGTAGCTCTAGCTGTAAGAGAAGAAAACAAGAGAATAAGATACGTTGAATACGAATAAGAAGAAAAGCCAAGCCAAATGGAAAACAATACAAACGTTTACAGTTTAGTACAATACATATCTTGCAGAAATGCCTATTGTGTGAAACATCTTAAGAAAAAAGCTGATACAGGAAGCTGTGTTTTACATCATTATCCATGAACTCCTCTTAAAAACCAAGTTAAGCATTCTGTCTCATCCCTGGTCTCCTCCTGCACTGCAAATTACTTAAGCATGGCTAAAGTACTTTGTTAAGCCCATGAGCTGCACCAGTGGGTCAGAAGACGCCCTGTGGCATTGATGAATTGCTTAGCTTACATCTACCAGCAATCGGACTTCGACATCAAACATCCTGCTCTACTTAAGGCTAATATTAAAGAGACTGGTATAAAAAGTTAATTAGTCTTGAGGGGGAAAGAAAGCAAGAAATGATGGAATGACGTGGGGAAAATGACCTTGATGTGTGCTCCTGCTGGTCCGGTGAGTGCAGAGCGCAGAGACTAAGACAGACTCTGAAGAGACTCTACAACTTTCATTCCATTTAAACCAGTCTGAATGCATGGAGCATAAATATTCAAGGTGACCTTAGAAGTGGCGTAGAAATGGAGAGCAAAACAGTAGTTGTGGAAGCAATCTCGAGTGCAGAGACGCTGGCCTAAGGCAACAACAATATGATAACTCATACATCCAAACTTCAAAGAAATAAACTGCTCATGCGGAACAGTCTTTTACAGTGTACCTGGACAGAGTACATTTATAGTGTGACTATTTGCATCTGGGCATAAACAGCGTTTGGCACATGCTAGAGCAATTTGCACCCTTAAACACACAAAACAGATTTGGGCACAGGCTAACAGCTGCGGAGAAAAAAAGTGAAAAGCAAACAAACGCTATCTTACCAAATGAAAACATCCAAAGGCAACTTTATATTTAGCATTCTGAGTTCATTCTAAGATGATTCGAACATCAGTATAATAACATTAACAAACCTATTTCTTAACGTTTCTAAACATTCTGAAGAGAAATGATCTCACTTTATTTCTGGATAAGTTTGTTCTACATCAAAATAAAAAAACAAGACAAACTAATCTGTTCCCAAGGATCTGGGTTCAAACCCTGGGCTGGCCTGAAGTAGAGATAGACCGATGAAGAAACCTTACAGAGAAACCTTACATTATATTACAACTTGCAGCAATTTATTATTAATAGTTTTATAACTTGCGTAAAAAGGTGAGCGGCACGGTGGCTAGCACCGGTGGGTAGTACTGTTGCCTCACAGCAAGAAGGTTCAGGGTTTGATCCCCAGGTGGAGCGGTCTGGGTCCTTTTTGTGTGGAGTCTGCATGTCCTCCCCATGTCCGTGTGGGTTTACTCCGGGTACTCCGGTTTCCTCCTTATAACCTGTGGGACTGTGGTAGCCTAGTGGTTAAGATACTAGACTCTGAACCAGAAGGTCCAGGGTTCAAATCCCATCTCTGCCAAGCTGCCACTGTTGGGTCCTTGAGCAAGACCCTTAACCCACAATTGCTTGGATTGTAAGACTGTACCAATTGTAAGTTGCTCTGGATAAGGGCGTCTGCTAAATGCAGTAAATGTAAATGTAAATGTAAACCTTATGTCTGCCATTAAAATGACCATTGATGCTGATAGTGACGTGAAATAATACAAAAATAAACAAACAAACACAATAAAAAACGTGATATCGGCATTTATCGGCCATCAATCACCCTGCACTCTTAATATGTGCATTGGCATCGGCTATTAAAAACCCATATTGGTTGAACTGGTGTGACTACAGAACCAAGCTGCGTACCAGGGTACCTTTGCCTGTGCCCAGTAAGTTGTGGGCTAGCTTTTAGAACCTCCTCCATGATCAGATTAAGCTGAGGTAAAATGGGATGCTTTGTATTGCTTTTGCATTTTAATCTGGCAGTGGATTGAGTCATTACACTTTAATATGTAGCAAACAGCCAGAGAAAAGGTCATAAAATTGTATTTATGTATTCATTTTTCCACATTTTATCCCTGCTAGCCTTGGTCAGGGTCACTGCATGAAGGGGTGGGGTCCTGACATTCTCGAGGAACACAGGATGCAGGCGTAAGCACACCCTAGATGGAATGCTCATCCATACAAGAGCCAACTACTCTCCCACACTCTACCGTGCCTGCAAGTGACGTTCAACCCAACCAGAAGGCACTGCCAAAACTCAAAGCTGGTGGGCCGGTATAGCAGACTGCTAATGAGAAATAGACTACCTATATTTATTGGCAGTGTTTGACCAATATTTTTACATACTGTAACTGTTCTTATATTTATATCACATGTAATATAATCAATAACATAACATATGTCATTATTGTCCTTTAAAATAACGTGATAAATACTTCACTTGTATCATATTACTCTTTAATATAAAAACACTATATAGACAAAAGTTTGTGGACACCTCTTCGAATTATTACTGCTTCAGCAACACTCACTTGTAGCACATTAATAATATAAAGCATACATGTCTGGATTCTCCATAGACAAACAGTAGCTGTAGAATGGGTTGTACTAAATACGCCAGTGACTCTCAGTGTGACACATTTATAGGTTTCTGCTTCCAACAAGTCAGTTCATCAACTTTCTGCTCTGCTGTCCTTAAACAAAGACCTTAGAGAACTGGTTTGCCAACTTTATTTAAGAATGTAGCTGGCTTTACAGTCATGTTCCAAAATTTAGTGGAAAGCCTTCTGAAAAGAACAAAGGCTGCTGTAGCAGCCAAGGTGGGGGACAGACTCCAAATTAATACCCATGTTTTGAACTAATTATCTGGGTGTCCATAAACTTTTGTCTATATATTGTATGTGAACACATTTTCAATGCATCGATACATTTAGGTATTTTCGCATTCGCAAGTTCAAAAACGATACATCGGGCAACCGTCTGACAACAGGCAGATACAATTAACTGTGTTGACTAATGAAGCCTCAAATCAAATAACTTGCCATTATTTTGTATGTATGTGAAACTTTTGAATTGTGACATGATCCAAACAAGGCTTGTAGCTTATAAATTCAAATCACTGAAAAATCTGTCGTTAATATCCTGCAGCACAACTAACAAACAAGGATGTTTATTTTTGGTATGCTTTTAAAATATCTGTAACCATAGAATCGGGTCATAAAACAGAACCCAAGGAAGCTTTGCGGTACAGTGACAGGATCAACAGCTCTTCCACAAATATTTAACAAAACAAAAACATAGCATTCAGTACTGTTTAGTATTTAGTAGTGTTATTCTTCTCAGTACTGGCGACCAGGTGGTGGAATGGAATTTCCCCTGGCTGTCTGAATGGCTGTGTGCCTCACTGTCTTTAAATGACTTTCCTCTTTATTCAGTACTCAAGTGACTGAATGATATCACGCTTTCAGATTCAATTGTACAAAAAACCTTGTTCTAAAGCACTAGAGTCTAAAGTCACTCTGGATAAGGATGTCTCCTAAATGCTGTAAATGCAAACTGTTATTCTCATTTGTCAGTGACCCATGTTCAGTAGAGTTTAAAGATGATATGTTGCTATTTAACGCAGGTGTGTACAGTCTAACCTCGATATCTCATATGTCATATCTGTGATGGCAGGACGGATTTCCCTCCATGCACTTACCTCGAAAAAGTGGATAACCTCGGCTCTTGCCCTTGCCATTCTTGAAATGTGACAAATGTCTTTCCAGCAATGAAATTCTACCCCTTAAGCAGCCACGTTTTCAATCCTACTGACAAGGTCTTCTACACAGATTGCACCATACGGCAATACTGAGCCGTGCTACTGACACCCCGTTCTCTTCTCCCCCGTTCGTTAAAGATGTTTTTGGTCAAAAGATACGAAGAAATGAATAAAAACTGTACATGTATGCATTTATGTACACTGTAAATGTGATTGTATGATCAGTAGGGCTGCTCACAGTGCTCAGTAACACACAGTATGTCAGCATCAGGTATGAATGTCATTGCCTTTTGTCTAGTTTTTTTGAATCGCCAAACTCGCTTCTCGCCAAAAACAGCCATGTAGACGAGATAACAAGGTACGACTGTACACTGATATATCCAAGTGGCTACAAATGGTACATGTTATTTTCAAACACAGAAGGGTCCAGGCAAAAAAAGGACCACATCCCTCCCTCTTTCTCACACACTCACATCCTAACAACAGTGTGAGCCTGGGAGGCGACTGGGCCTCCCTGCCGAGTTCTCCCCGAGGACTCGCGAGAGTGCTTTCCTGGCTGATAAACGTAAGTGCTAGTAATTAATCAGCTTAAAGAGAGGAGAGGGGGGTGATGAGATGCAGAGGGTGAGCACTCGCTGCTAGCCATGCAGAGGAGCTGCCGGTCCTTTGTGCTTCATCAGGAAGACCGCTAGCAGCAGCCATCTGCCAGACAGGAGAGAAGCTAAGCCTGTCCCTCTTTGGCCTGGGTTACTTTGTGCTACTGCTGTGCCGAACTCTGGCAATGATTCCAACTGTAACGCCGGCTTTAGGATTACCTTGCACATTACTGCAAAACTCCATTAGAGCGAGGAGTCTCGGCTCCTCCAGCCGGCTGCATCTAACACAATAACCAGCACGAGCAGGTTCCAACAGACAGCTGTCCTCTGGGCAGAATGTGGAGAAAAATCTATCGACTGGCCGTGCTCATGGGAGCGAGGAGTATACGATCTTTAAGCAGTGGGCTCGTGAGGCAACCCGTGAGCAAGTAAATGGGAGTGGCACCCAAATGCAGTCTGCATTACATGGCTGGTGGGAAAGCTAAGCGCTCGCTTTCAATTATTTTTCTTGTGACCTTCCATTCCAGCAGTAGAGAAGGAATCGATAGCAATCCGACAGTCCAAAGTAATAATGGGACGTGAAAAAGCATGAGATACACTCAGAGCATTTGCAGATGCAATGAAATGCTGATTGGTGCAATTTATCTCGTTTTCAAATTCAATTCTCCGAATGCATCTCTGGCTTCCCAGAATAGCCTCGCATCACAATATAACAAGATATCTACCTAAATCTGGTTTGCTAATCTTTTGTTTTCCCTTGAACAACACTAACATGGAAGTGGTTTTCAAGGAAGCATGTCCATCTTTGTCAAATTGGACAAAGAACACACAATTCCTTTTCCTGTCACACCTCTGACACTTTGCCTTTATGTCAGTCCATGATGGATGAATGATGATGAAGAACTGGTACAATAAAGCACTTCAGATAGAATCAATTAGAAGCAGAACTGCACTGACACACGGGAATGGCTGGACAGCTCTGCAAAAAACAACAACAACAACAACCCATTATCTAGCAAATGTTCTTTTATGTGCTTAATGGGGCAAGGCTGTAGCAGGAAGATGTTTGTTTTGGGAGCAAAAAGCCCCTGCGATGCTTAAAGAATAAAAGAGTGACTTTGTTTAGATGGCACCTTGGCGTGAGGCTTTAAATGTGGCTGCTGAACTCTGACCCTCCACCGAACCTGTTTCCATTGTTGAGTTTTTTTCTGGTCTCGTGCTGACAGGGCTTGGCTGAGGCTGACCACATCCACATGTGGGCTTCCACAATCCCCCTGAGCTGACCACTCACACATCACAGAGCCAAGGAGGAGTGACATCCCACATACCACCCCTATGCTGGCTGCCAAAATGGGGTTTGCAATATGCTGCCTTGGCGTTGCTGATGCATTAACAACATTGGAGTAAGGTGTGAAAGAGTACAGGGTGTGAAGGGCAAAGGGGAGTTTATGAAAGCAGTGATGTTAAGGTTATCCAAAGGTTAAACTTAAGGAACCTGTCTTCTGCTGAACACAACATAACCAGGCTGAACAATGGACAAAAGTCCTGCACAGCACTTTGATGTAGTATTGCATACATCAGATAATCAGCAAGTCAATACTGATTTCAGTTCAAAGAGCGGCTCTACAGAACCGTGAGGGTTAAATCAATTTTACACATAAAAGACCACAGAAGAAAAGTGGATTATCCTTGTTCATCAAAGTCAGTAGGACATCCATATGGATCAGGTCAACACACCTTATTATCCTTTGTAACAATGTGAGGACCTAAGTCATTCCAGCCGCCCCCCAAACACACAAACATGTGACTGCAAGTAAATGTTCCTCTAGATATATTTAGATACTTTCAACAATCAACAATCAAGCTATTGTATTTTTATTTTATTAGTGGGACTGTGGTAGCCTAGCGGGTAAGGTACTGGACTATAGACCAGAAGGTCCAGGGTTCAAATCCCACCTCTGCCAAGCTGTTGGGTCCTTGAACAAGGCCCTTAACCCACAATTGCTTGGATTGTAAGACATTTTGACAACCTCAGTGCACCTCAGAGCAGAAAAAAGCCTCACACACCCCATTTGATGTTTGGGACCCCAGGATGGGAACCATGGACTTAAAGCACAGTAAAATTCCACTGTCCAAACTATTGCCATCCCAATTCCCACTACAGGTAAAAATCTGTCTTTTAACTACAGATGTGTCCGTAATCAGCTGTTCACCTCAACAGCAAATCAAGGTTGTGGATCCACAAGCAGAGGCGGGTATTAAAGGGCAGAAGTCCATCATTGTGTTCATGTGTAACTACCTTACCGGTTGTGTGCTCAAGTTTGGATTAAAGGTTGTTCAAACTCGATTGATGTGTTTAGAGACTTTTTGTGCTACATATTTATAACAATCTGTAAATTGCATTTGTAAGTACATGTGTCTGTGTTGTTCCTAATACTATCTATCAATGCATTTTTTGGCTTTTGTCAAACAAAAGTATGAGGTCCGTCATTCCATCGTCTTAAGTGTTAGACAGGCTTGTATCAGTACATTACTACATTTTCTCTAATTATTGTGAATTTCCATAAATTACAAACGCAGTGGCATTAGGGATGCTGTGTAGATGTTCTACTCGTGTTTTCAGTGGTATCACTGATGCATTTACGTATCTGTGGCACAGAGTTTTCTTGTGAAAATACCCTTTACAGTTACATTACAGTAACATAAAAGTCAAATAAAGTATTTTAATCTCCTACCCCTGTGTCTGCTATAATGAACAATGTTTGAGCGGTGGCAGATCTTGTTCTGAACAGCTTCTTACCTCTACCTATACCATACACTTTTCATTTTATTTCAGTGGTTATTTATGAAGTAATGGCTGTTCATTTCATATTGTAACACTGAGCAGTAGAAGGAAAAAGCTCTTAGACAGCAGTGTATGTGTATGCCTGTTAACTGTGGGACTGTGGTGGCCTAGTGGTTAAGGTAATGGACTATGGACTAGTTCAAGACCCACCTCTACCAGGCTGCCACTGTTGGGTCTTTGAGCAAAACCCCACAACTGCTTGGACTGTAAGGTTGTATCAGTTGTAAGTCGCTCTGGATGACGGCGTCTGCTAAATGACATAAATGCAAATGTAAAACTGATGATTGGTTAAAGCTATGCTATGTAATAAGCATGCGCTTGTACATTGTGTACCAACACGTGTACGCACACGTGTGTGTTGCCAGTCCACCTACTGGTTTGTGTGGAGTAACAGCTAAAGCTCATATGGATATAGGGAGAACATGATTAACTCTTCAGACACTAAACAGAGGAGCTGATTAAACTTTGGTTTCTGCAGCAATGCTGCCCAAACTGTTCCTAGCAATCATGCCACCTTGATCTTAATACTTAATATTTAGCTTAATACTTCAATTAAATATGTATTATTAATTATATATAAATAAACATATATCATTGTTATTAAATATCCTAAATGTATCATAAAACTTAGTATATTTAGTTTTCCCCCAAGTGTTAATACCTCAAGCCTCAAATATTGAAAATTGTCATTTATGAGTCATAATCAAGCCGGTGTAATTTATCATGTGATGACCGCATGGGATGATGTGACCCCAAGAAAACCCTGTGCATGAAATATTGTCACATCATTATTATCATAAATGTGGACAACAAATTTGAATTTGCAATGTCTAATGTATAATGAAGAAAAAAGTACTTATTTATCCACGTTTGCAGTAAACAATTTTCACATGAATAATTTGTATTAATCTATGTGTTTAAGCCACATCATCTTCATGGCCCTCCCTTGACCCTTTTCTCTTAGCACATTAGCCTTTCACTCTCCATCTCTGTTCCTTGTCCCAAGTGTGAATTTGAATAAAGTTTCACATGTATTGAGACCCTTTGCTATGACATTTTTCTACGTCCCATTTCTCTTGATCATCTTTGAGATGTTTCTACACATTGATTGGAGTCCACCTGTGGTCAATTCAGTCGATTGGTTATGATTTGGAAAGGCACACACTTGTCTATATAAGGTCTCACAGCTAACAATACATACCAGAGCAAAAACCAAGCCATGAGGAGAAAAGAACCGCCTGTAGAGCTCAGAGACAGGACTGTCTGGAGGCTCAGATCTGGAGAAGGCTGTAAAAGATTTATGATGCACTGAAAGTACCAAGAGCACAGTGGCCTTCATAATTCTTAAATGGAAGACAATTGGAACAACCAGGAATCTTCCTAGAGCTGGCCTCCCCACCAAACTAAGTAATCGGGGGAGAAGAGTCTTGGTAAGAGAGGTGACCAAGAACCAATGGTCACTCTTGCTGAACCCCAAAGATCCAGTATGTAGATGGGAGAAACGTCTAGAAGAAAAAGGCACCTAGAGAACCGTAAAACTGTGAAAAACAAAATTCTTTGGTCTGATGAAACCAATATTAAACTTTCTGGCCTCAATTCTAAGCGTCATGCGTGGAGGAAACCAGGCACTGCTCATCAACTGCCCATCCCTACAGTGAAGCATCATGCTGTGGGGGTGTGTTTCAGCAGCTGGGACAGGGAGACTGGTCAGGGTTGAGAGAAAGCTGAATGGAGCAAAGTACAGAGGTATTCTTAATGAAAACCTGATCCAGAGCACTCAGGACCTCGATTGGACCAAAGGTTCATCTTCCAACAAAAGCCTAAGCACACAGCAAGACGACACTGAAGTGGCTTAGGGACAACTCTGTGAATGTCCTTGAGTGGCCCAACCAGAGCCCTGACTTGAACCCAACGGAGCATCTTTGTAGAGACCTGAAAATGACTGTCCACCGATGGTCCCAATCCAACCTGACAGAGCTTGAGAAGATCTGTAGAGAAAAATGGCAGAAAATCCCCAAATCCAAAACCTTGAGGCATCATACCCAAGAAGACTGGAGGATGTAATCGTTAAATGCTAAATGCTGTAAATGCAAATGTAATCGTTGTACTGAGTAAAGGGTCAGAAAACTTGTGTCAATGCAATATTTTAGTTTTTCATTTTCAATAAATTTGCAAAAAAAAATCTGTTTTCACTTGAATGTGAGTGCAGAATGATGTGGGAAAAACCCTGAATTTCTTTTTCATTTAGCACAAGGCCGTAACATATCAAAATGTAAAAAAAGTGACAGGGTCTGAAGCATTGTATTCATTTCTAAAGGCTATGATAAAAAACACACAGGATGAAATATTGAAGATAATGTAATTATTATATCAAATCAATTATTTGTTTAGTAATAAGAATTTAATAACAAGTCTAACATATCTGAGAAACCTACATATCATTCACCATTATGTGCTTTATGTATTTGTGTATAGTTCTCTGTTCACTAATTATTAAAAGCGTGAAAGTGTCACAAGTGGCCAGTAAAAAGGACCTGACCATATTAAAAGATTTTGGAGACGTTTCAAATTTTAGCCTCACCAGTAATTACAATAATTGCAATAATTACAGCATAGCTAGAAAGGTCTGCCCCAATGATAACTGTACTGAGCAGATGGAAGGCTTGTATTATTTATGGTGAAAATGCATCCATTTTGGGTGTCTGATACGTGACCTCTCAGACAGATTAGCAATGGGGCAGCACAGAGTGCAGAATGGCACCGGTGCTTGCTGGGCCAGCCTGGTGAGATAGGCGCTATCCTGATGCCAGGAAACACGCCCTCTGGCTGCCTGCTAACGCCCCGGGACAGATGGCAGATGAGCTGCCTAATGGAGTGAATCCACACAAGACAAATTTACCCACTTAACAATCAATCCAAACGCCATCCTGTCATCAATAACTTTTCTGCAGTCTCCCAGAACTGTTGAACTCACAACCTCCATTATTAATTCAAACCCTCTCATTAGCTTTCCAGTGACATGAGATAAAGCAATGACAAACAAATATATGCCACAGTGAATTATGAAGTAGTCTAGTCACCTATACTCCAAGAATAGATTATAAAGTGCGGCAATAATTAAAGACATTTCCATAATTCACAATACATATGCAAGATTGACTCTCTTTAAAGGTTTGCCTAGAAAATAAACAATGCAGTAAAGTCATTTTACGAAACACATTTACAAAAAGTATTAGCACTACATTTGTTATACTGGTCTGAAGAGTATTTGACTCATAGCTTTATTATGGCGTCTATGCAGAGTATGTGCGAAATACACACTTCTCATCTACTGATGACACTGTTCAGATAAATGGAAAATGATTTTTCGATTTACAGCATTTACCAGATGCCCTTATACATAGCAATTAAAATTTTTTAAAGGTTTGAGGATCCAAGAGTAGCAGATGGGTGTTGATGGGGCTTTCTAGTCACTAGTATAGGACCTAAACTACTAAGCCACACAACTGTGTCACGGTCCCACAAACCATACAGAAATGAGAAAGTATATTTACAGAGATAACATTGTTCACTAGCCAGGGACATTAGGTGTGCTGTTTCCTTCTGGAATGACTTTTTGGAAATTATAAAGACATGTTTGTAGACACCCAAAAAATGACATGCAGAACATGGGTGTTAATGTGGACATTGCCTCCCATCTTTGCTGCAACAACAGCCTTTGTTGTTCTAAAAGGGCTTTCTAAATTTTGGTACGCGACTGTGAGATGAGCTTCTGACATTAGTCAATGATCCCTGGCTCATTTTTGGCATTCCAGTTCATTTTCAAGCTGTTTGATGAGTTGAGGTCAAGGTTCTGTGCAAGCCAGCCAAGATCTTAATCAAAGTTGGCAAATCAGCTATCTGTGGATTCTGTTTAAGGACAGCAGAGCATAAAGATGACCTGACTTGTTGGAAGCGAAAATGTATGAATGTGTCACATTGAGAGTCACTGTGCTATCAGTACAACCCATTTTACTGCCATTGTTAGTCCATGGAGAATCCAATGTATGCTTTATATCATAAATGTGGTACAAATGAGTGTTGAAATAGCAGAGCTCAATAATTAGAAGGTGTGTCCATAAACTTTTGTCTATATAGTGTATGTCGGGATTAGGGATTGTACCCCTGTATATTAAGTTACATTCCATACTGTGAATTAGGAGCTAAATAAAAAGCACATACATAACATATAACACTACAGTCGTGCTTGACAGTTTGTGAATCCTTTAGAATGTTCTATATTTCTGCATATATATGACCTAAAACATCATCATTTATGGTCATTTATTTATTGAGGAAAATGATCCAATATTACATATTAGTGAGTGGCAAAAGTATATGAACGGCTCTAGGATTATACAGTTAGTTTGAAGTTGAAATTAGAGTCATGGTGTTTTTCAATCAATGGGATGACAATCAGGTGTGAGTGGCACCCTGTTTTTATTAAACGAACAGGGATCTAATCATATCAAAATCTGCTCTTCACAACACATGTCTGTGGAAGTGTATCATGGCACGAACAAAGGGATTTCTGAGGACCTCAGAAAAAAAGTTGTTGATGCTCATCAGGCTGGAAAAGGTTACAAAACCATCTCTAAAGAGTTTGGACTCCACCAATCCACAGTCAGACATATTGTGTACAAATGGAAGAAATTCAAGACCATTGTTACCCTCCCCAGGAGTGGTCGATCAACAAAGATCACTCCAAGAGCAAGGCATGCAATAGTTGGCGAGGCCACAAAGGACCCCACGGTAACTTCTAAGCAACTGAAGTCCACCATCAGAAGAACACTGAACAACAATGGTGTGCATGGCAAAAGTTGCAAGAAGAAAGCCACTGCTCTCCAAAAAGAACATTGCTGCTAGTCTGCTCTTTGCTAAAGATCACATGGACAAGACCTAAGGTTATTGGAAGAATGTTTTGTGGACGGATGAGACCAACATAGAACTTTTTGGTATAAAAGAAAAACATTATGTTTGGAGAACGGAAAACACTGCATTCCAGCATAAGAACCTTATCCCATCTGTGAAACATTGTGGTGGTAGTATCATGGTTTGGGCCTGTTTTGCTGCGTCTGGGCCAGGACGGCTTGCCATCATTGACGGAACAATGAATTCTGAATTATAGCAGAGAATTCTAAAGGAAAATGTCAGGACATCTGTCCATGAACTGAATGAAACACAATTGGGTCCAAAAGTCCAAACTCTTTAGAGATGGTTTTGTAACCTTTTCCAGCCTGATGAGCATCAACAACTCTTTTTCTGAGGTCCTCAGAAATCTCCGTTGTTCGTGCCATGATACACTTTCACAAACGTGTTGTGAAGAGCAGACTTTGATAGATCCCTGTTCTTTAAATAAAACAGGGTGCCCACTCACACCTGATTGTCATCCCATTGATTGAAAACACCTGACTCTAATTTCACCTTCAAATTAACTGCTAATCCTAGAGGTCCACATACTTTTGCCACGCACTAATATGTAATATTGGATCATTTTCCTCAATAAATAAATGACCAAGTATAATCTTTTTGTCTCATTTGTTTAACTGGGTTCTCTTAATGTACTTTTAGGACTTATGTGAAAATCTGATGATATTTCAGGTCATATTTATGCAGAAATATAGACAATTCTAAAGGGTTCACAAACTTTCAAGGACCACTGTACATTTTAAATCTGATTATATTTGTACTTGAAACATGATAATATCGATCTACACTTTTATCTCAATAAATATTTATCACTAGAGTGCATCACTAGAGACTATAGTGGAATATTCTCTCTTTGGAACAATGTAAGGTTAAACAACGACCCCTGTAAATTTAACACGCGCATTAATATTTTTATATTCGAGTCAGCCATTGCTGTGCCAACATGGGAGTTATTATTTCAGGGTTTTTATGAGTGAACCTAAGGTGGAAAATCAAACCGTTTCACATTCTTGTGGGATTCGTAGGTTTCTAAGGTTCTCTTAGTGTGATCTCATAAAGCCTGGCCAAACCACAATGGTTTGAGGAGGAGCAGCATACCCCCGCTAGGCCCCTTTGCCAGTCAGTCAATAAGCCATGTCAATGAAATCTGACAGGGGGAAGTAATAATTCTGTTGATCCAATATTGCATGGCAGTTGAGTTCGGGTAAATAAAGAATAGAAAAGAGTGAAGGCTGGGGTGAAGGAATTACGTCTTAGAGCTACAGCCTTCTTTTTCCTGAGTTTCTAATTTTGTAACACCTATAGAGCTCCATACAAGCCTTTTATTTCTAGTCGACCTTCTTCTATTGCTGTATGGTCCAGTTCGGACACATGCCCATCGTAGGCGTTTTGACACTGGACAGGGGTTAGCATGGTGGGCACTCTAACTGGTCTGTGCTCTGGGGTTGCTGCACTCCATGTTGTGACACATTCCTTACCTAACCAGCATTAAACATTTGTGTGACTTGTACCACAGTAGCTTTTATGTCTATTCAGACCGTACAGGATAGGAACTGATAGTTCACTAATCATCTACTATATTCCTGAGCTTAACGTGTGCTGTTGTATCCTGATAATCAGCATTATTTGTTCTGTGCATGGTTCTAATGTTTTGCCTATTTTTTTTTAAGTACCTACTAAAACGAATGTTTTGCAATAAAAGCGTCATTCAGGTTAATGCAAGGAACATGATAAGACATGAAAAAAAGATATTACTGAATTATTAAAAAATGAAAAGCTTACATTATCCACTCTTGTGGCTGTGTAGTGCTTTTACATGGACCTGCTAGGCCAATTACTTTAGACTCAAATAGTAGCAAGAAAAAAAAGGTGACCAATCAAGACTAAAGCTACAATATAAATGCGAGTAATTGTGATTAAAAACGTTTGATAGCATTAATTTATGCCTTCTCTAGATATACATTTTTAGAAATAGTTGCGGTGAAAATATAATATATACCAGAATATAATTGCTCATTATTTTTTATTAATTTATTTCAGTACCTTTCCATAATGGTTATTACCAAATCAATAGGTAAAATGTTCTGCTTATATCATTATAAACTCCTTTAAAAAACAATATACGGGCATTTTCATACATGTAAATATTTTTGGAGCCATTGCGCTCATTTATGAAGATCAACACACTTTTATTACATTACATTTATGTATTCTCTGATCTTCACTTTGTTTGTGAATAACTAACAGAAGATGCTATATGGACAAAAGTATTGGGACACCTAAAACCATAGGTATTAATATGGAGTTACCCCCCCCCCCCCCTTTCCAGCTATAACAGCTCCCACTCTTCCGGGAAGGAACTCGTTCTAGTTCATCCAAAGGGTGTTCTATGGGGTTGAGGTCAGGGCTCTGTGCAGACCAGCAAAGTTCTTCCACATCAAACTCACCCATACCTTAAAGAACCTTCCTTTGTGCACTGGGGCATAGTCATGTTGGAACAGAAAAGGGCCTTCCCCTAACTGTTCCCTCAAAGTTGGAAGCATACAATTGTCTACAGTGTCTTGGTAGACAATTGTCTGAAGCATTAAGATTTCCCATCACTGGAACTAAGGAGCTGTGGCAATGAGACTAAAGGAAACACTTGAATTCAATGATTAAGAAGTGTGACCCAATACTTTTGTCCATATAGTGTATCTACACTTTATCTTTGTAGCCCAGTGACACTGAGAGTCATAAATGACTACTTCAGAATTCCCAAAGCACAAAACTGAACTACAAATGGTAACATCCTTTAGTTACATTTTTGTACACAAGAATTTCGTGTGACGTGGTTTTGTTTAAAACAGTTATTATCTATGAGGGTTTTTTAGTTTGTTTCTTTTCACCTCTCTTCATGATAACAAACTATTTAGAAGGTATGCCAGAAAAGCCTTTTCTTTTATCAAATCCACATCAGCATGGTTCATAGAATCAAGCTTTAGAAATGGCCAAAACAGTTCTCTGACCCCACTGAAGAGGAGAGTCCATAACTGAGGACCTCTGGAGCCTGGGACCCTGGAGGATCTGTAGAGATTCTGAATTGAGGTCTGCTCCAGTGCTACTACAGGAGAAGGCTCAATACTGTTATGCTTGCCAAGGGATGCAGCTTAAAATAAATGCAGTTAATGCTTGGACATAACTCCTCCTGTTTATGCTACATTAAACAAAGTGTGGTGTCTAGTAAATAACAGAGTAAATAGTCAAGCAATGTAGCATTGCAGAAGAAGCAGTAAGTCAGGAGGACTGTGTTTAGCATGCCACGGGAAGGCTCTCTCAGATAAGCATCAGAATTGAATGGGATTCCCATAAGCCCTTGCTCAGGACAGACCCGTGATAGCAATCGAATTCTGCCATCATATCTTTCCACAACAATAGTCAGACGGCTGGAATACAGCATAATAAAGGCATGAGCATGTTGACGGCCATCTCCCACACTGCTTTGTATCGTAAAGGAATACGATTTGCTCAGCCTTAGGACATACGCTTCAGACACAGATCACTGATCGGGCCCATGCAACACACACACACACACACACACACACACACACACACATTTGTCTCTAATATTATACTTATACCTAACCCTAATCTTAACCTCAACAATCTAAAGCATATATTTTGAAACTTTTGGTTTTTCAGATGAAACGTGCATTAAATAAAAAAAAACTCAGCACGTCTCAAAAATTCCAGAGATTTCTACTGTTGTGAGGACATTTTCTTTTATCTAACCATAACATGTTCCAAACATAAGCAAATTCACATCAGCATGGTTCATAAAATCAAGCTTTAGACATGGCCAAAACAGTTCTCTGACCCCACTGAAGAGGAGAGTCCTTAACTGAGGATCTTTGGAGCCTGGGACCCTGGAGGATTTGGAGAGATTCTGACTTGAGGTCTGCTCCAGTGCCACTATAGGAGAAGGCTCAGTGCTGTTATGCTTACAAAGGGATGCAGCTCATCATAATTTTTAGTTTTTCAAATAAAAGTTCTAAAAAAGCAAGTAAAGGTGAGGAAAAACTCCTCACAAGTGGAAATTTCTGGTTTTCCTGTCACTGTAGAGACATTTGGTCCTCAAAAGTATAGCAAGAAAAGGTACACCCACATGCAAGCGCACACGCATGCACACACAATGTCTCACTATACAGTGGTGTGAAAAAGTGTTTGCACCCTTCCTGATTTCATATTTTTTTGCTTGTTTGTCACACTTAGGTGTTTCGCAACATCAAACCAATTTATATATAGGTCAAAGACAACACAAGTAAACACAAAATGCAGTTTTTAAATGAAGGTGTTTATTAATAATGGAGAAAAAAAATCCAAACCTACATGGCCCTGTGTGAAAAAGTGATTGCCCCCTAAAACTAATAACTGATTGGGCCACCCTTAGTAGCAGCACCTGCAACCAAGTGTTTGCCATAACTTGCAATGAGTCCTTTACAGGTGTGATAAACCATAGTTAAGTTTTTCACACAGGGCCATGTAGGTTTGGATTTTTTTTCTCCCTTATTAATAAAAACCTTCATTTAAAAACTGCATTTTGTGTTTACTTGTGTTGTCTTTGACTAATATTTAAATTGGTTTGATGTTCCGAAAGACTTAAGTTTGACAAACATGCAAAGAAATAGGAAATCAGGAAGGGTGCAAACACTTTTTCACACCACTGTATATGACATAATGATTGCAGTAGTTAATTAATGGTACACCTACACCTAACCCTAACCCTTTTTTTTTTCTACATAAAGTTACATTATTTTAAAAAAGCCATTTCCTCTTGGGGACCTGCAAGATGTCCCCACAATGTCAAAAATGTCAGAGCTTTCTATCGTTGTGGGGACATTTGGTCCCCACAATGTAATACAAACATGCTCTCTCTCTCTCTCTCTCTCTCTCTCACACACACACACACACACACACACACACACACACACACACACACACGTTTGTCTCTCTATCATTGTGGGAACCTTCCATGGACATAGTTACTTTCTATCATTGTAGTGACATTTGGTCTCCACAATGTAATACAGTATAAACATGGTCTCTATTTATTTCTCTCTCACAAACACTCAGACAGACAGACACAAACACACACACACACACACACACACACACACACACACACACACACACACACACACACACACACTATCTTTGTGAGAGCCCTCCATTGACCTAATGATTACTGTAGCTAATTAGTGGTACAGCTACACCTAACCCTTACCCTAATCTCAGTAAGCTAAAGCAAATCATTTGGTTCCTTTTGGCATTTCAAAATAAAGCCATTTCCTTGTGGGCATCAGCAAGATGTCCCCACAGTGTCAAAAATGTCAGCGCTTTCTATCATTATAGGGACATTTGGTCCCCACAATGTAATATAAACATCCCCCCCTCTCTCAAACACACACACACACACACACACACACACGGAGGTTAAAGCAGCAGCTGACCTATCTAATGCAGACTGAAGGAGGCTCACTTACAATGTATAAATCATTATGCATTCAGCTCACACCCTTAGCTGGAGCGATGGAGAAGATATTGAAAGAAGGATGCATTAGGAGCCGGGTGGCTTCCATACCTCCTGGTGACATCTTATCACACTTCCTACAGACCTTTGACGAAGCCCCCCAGGCTCTGAAGGATGAAGGAGTCTGTGAGGCAGGAGGGGTTTGGGGCAGAGAGGAAAGAAGGGACTCCTGCTATCTTTCCCTCCAGCGGTTCAGCAGAAAGGAAGCATGGGGGATCATGCTCCTGTGTTAAGACTCAGACCTACGCACACTACATCTCTAGCAAAATTCCTGTTTGAAATGGGGTGGCTTGCAATCCAATAATGGATGTCCTGCTACACTGATGTGGTCATAAAGACGCAAAAGCTTTTCTTGCAGCAAATAATGGTCTTTCAAGCAGGACCCGAAGAGTGGAAAGGCATGGTCGGCATCACAAATGATTTTTTGTGGGCCATTATTTAAATGGAATTAATATCTCCTTGAAGTGTAGGTCTTTGTGATGTGTGTGTTCAGCGAGGTAGCACGTGATAGTAAGTGGCTATGAATTTGGTAAAAGTTGTTAGTCAACAAGAAAACGATACAAACCTAGTTGAATATAAAATGAATTCATCGAATGAATTCAGAATGTTCTGTATTTATGCATAAATATGACATAAATCAGCATCAGATCTTGACATAGTCCTAAAAGTCAAAAAAGAGACCCCAATTAGACAAACAAGACAAAAATATTTGGTCATTTATTTACCGAGGAAAAGGATCCAATATTGTGTATCCATGAGTGCCAAAAGTATGTGAAACTCTAAGATCAGCAGTAAATTTGAAGTCACATGTTTTAAATCAACAGGATGGCAAGTGTCAGTGGATGCTTACTTGTATTTACAGAACAAGGATCTATCAAGTCTGATCTTCACAACACGTTTGTGGAGGTGTGTCTTGACACAAACTAAGGAGATTTCTGAGGACCCCAGAAAAAAGTGCTGTTGATGCTCATTAGACTGGAAGAGGTTAGAAAACAATTGCTGAAGAGTTTCAATACCATCAATCCACAGTCAGACAAATTGTGTACAAGAAGAGAAGATTCAAGTAAATAGTTCCATCCTCATGAGCGGTCAGCCAAATAAAGATCAGTCCAAGTGCAAGGTGTGTAATAGTCTGCGAGGTCAAAAAGGAACCTAGGGTAACTTCTAAGCAACTAAAGACAGGTCTCACATTGGCTAATGTTAATGTCCTGAATTCACCATAAGGAGAACACTGCACAGCAGTAGTGTAGATGGTAGGGTTACAAGGAGAAAGCCACTGCTCTCCAGTACAATAATCATATCCCATCTCTATAACATGGTGGTGGAAGTATCATGGTTTGGGCCTGTTTTGTTCCATCTGGGCTTGCCATCATTGATGGAACAATTAATTCTGATTAATATCAGCAAATTACAAAGAAAAATAAGGACATCTGTCTGTGAACTGAATCTCAAGAGAATGTGGGTCATATAACAAGACAACAACCCTAAGCACACAAGTTGTTCTACCAAAAACAGTTAAACAAGAATAATGTTTAGGACCTGAAGCGAGCAGTTCATGTGAGGAACCCACCAACCTTCCTGAGCTGAAGCTATTTTGTATGGAAGAATGAGCTAAAATTGAAACTATGATGTATGTGCATTGGTGGTCCAGAAAACCTGATTCTAATTAGAGTTTTACGTCACTGATTCACTTGTCAAACAGTAGCTTTTGCCCACACAGGAAGACTGACACTCTCAGTTCTTACTGTTGAGGCCTGATATCAAACAAACCCCTGACCAAGTGGTTGAAAAACCTCTGCTCTAAACACTTATCAATCACGAGTGAATCACTGGTGTATTCATAAGCATGTACTGTGGAGGCTGCTAAAACCCTCTTGCCTCCAAGTGAACAAAACAGTGTGTGGGAGTGAGTATGCCCTAAACTGATCACACACAAAGAATTTGGCATGCTGCAAGGCGGCTGTAGAGGAAGTACCAATTTTCTCTTCATGTGTGCCTGTAACAGTCCTCGCTGTCACCATGATGCCCTTTGTTGCATCTGGTCAGAACGACAATTAGACTGCAATCCAAAGGGAAGGAAAGAGAGGATCTCTCTTGCCACCTCCGCGCACATCAGCACGCTCGCATGCCTCAATGTCACCAGGAGACATATGCCTCCATTAACAGAGCAGGCCTAGGCAGGGGTACAGAAAAGAGAGTGGGAGAGGGCTCCCACTGACACAGCTTGAGCAATGTGCCATAAGAATGAGTCAACCTCCCTCAGCACCTAAAAAGCAGATGGAAAAGCAAGGCGACAAAGCCCAGTGAGTTTACAAGATAGCCTTTCAGTGCTTCACCTGCTGCTGAACCAAACCATTTAATCTCTGTAGAGCCCAGTACTTCATGGAGTCCATAAATCCCTGCAGACTAACAAGGTTCCCAGTGCCTTTGAAATAAAAACAGTACCACTATTTATAGAGCATATGTATTTTCCAAACCCAAATGTGGTGGCTTAGTGGTTAAGGTGCTGGTCTGTAGACCAGGAGATTCAGGGTTCAAATCCCACCTCTGCCAAGTTGTATCACTTGTGAATAAGGGTGTCTGGTAAATGTAATAATAACAAACCACTCATCTTGTACTGACGTTATGTATTACTGGTTGTTTTGATTTTTGCCTCCTAGCACTGACTGGCTAATACTGGTTAAAAAACAAATAAGTAATGGCCCGAATGGCACACAGAACACATTTCAGCAACTAATTTAGGTACGGCTATGGCTGAGAAAAAAAAAAAAACTTTTCCTCTCGCTCCTGCTTGACTATGGGAACACCTCTAATGAGTTGTCATGGGAGAAATGTTTGGCCTTGGGGCCTTAATTTGTTCTGATCAAATGTAGCCATGGCTTGAAAGTATTGACTGTTTCACTTTTTTACTCTGTCTGTTGTGCATTTTGTTTATAGTGCAGTAATTGCAATCTTATGCAAAAATTAGGTTTTGTGTTTTTCTAAATGAAAAGCAGTTAACAATCTCTGCAGGGAACAAAACTTAAATCTCACAGATTTCTGCTCTTTGAAATACAACAGCAACAAGACCTTATGAAACACTAGTAAACCTCTCGTTACAACTTCGCAAATCAAGCGTATATGGTGTTGTGCAAAAGTCTTAGGCCACCATGGCAGCATTACATGTGTTGTTTTAGCAATGGTATAATACCCATATATAATTGTTTCTCAGTCTCTTTATTAGAATACAACCAAAAAATACAGAACATTTGTATGTGGTATTAAAGAACTGAAACAAAAAAGTCAGAAAACCACAGCAGGCAGCTTCATCAGGATTTCAAGTTGACCCATCTTCAGTCCGAGAATCTTGATCAGGAATGGTATTTTTGGAAGCGTAGCAGCCAAGAAATCACTTTTTCAGGTAGGTCACTCTAAATACTGACTTCTGCCTGTTATAAAAACTGTGTGTTTTTTTATTTTTTATTAAGTGTACATATTTCCTCTATTTTGTATTTGTATCTTAATTAGGAGACTGACAAATAATTATATATGATCATTATACCCTTGCCAAAACACAGTACTGTATAGAAAACTGCAAGTGAACAAGTTGGTTTTCGATGTGTTAGATGTCGGAAAATCAGATGTAAAGACCCAAGTAACTTTGGCAAGGTCCAAATTGTTATGGTCAAACTACTGGACTTGGCCAGAGCATCTCAGAAATGTATTAATGGTCATCTTCATATATATATATATATATATATAAATACATACACACAGTGGGGCAAAAAAGTATTTAGGCAGCCACTGATTGTTCAAGTTCTCCTACTTAGAAACATGAGAGAGGTCTGTAATTTTCATCATAGGTACACTTCAACTATGAGAGACAAAATGAGGAAAAAAACTCCAAAAATCACATAGTAGGATATTTTAAAGAATATAATTGTAAATCATGGTGGAAAATAAGTATTTGGTCACCCAAAACAAGCAAGATTTCTGGCTCTCACAGACCTGTAACTTCTTCTTTAAGAAGCTCTTCTGTCCTCCACTCGTTACCTGTATTAATGGCACCTGTTTGACCTTGTTATCTGTATAAAAGACACCTGTCCACAGCCTCAAACTGTCAGACTACAAACTCAACCATGGCCCAGACCAAAGAGCTGTCGAAGGACACCAGGAAGACAATTGTAGACCTGCACCAGGCTGGGAAGAGTGACTCTACAATAGGCAAGCATGTTGGTGTGAAGAAATCAACTGTGAAAGCAATTGTAAGATAATGGAAGACATACAAGACCATTGACTTTGACCATTGACAGCGTTGTAGGGAGGTCATACAGGCACGTGGAGGCCACACACAATATTGAGCCTCATTTCGACTTGTTTTAAGGACATTACATCAAAGTTGGATCATCCTGTAGTGTGTTTTTCCACTTTAATTATGTGTGACTCCAAATCCAGGCCTCTATTGGTTAAAAAATTTGATTTCCAATTATGATTTTTGTGTAATTTTGTTGTCAGCCCATTCAACTTTGTACAGAACAAAGTATTCAATAAGAATATTTCATTCATTCAGATCCAGGATGTGTTATTTGAGTGTTCCCTTTATTTTTTTGAGCAGTGTATATACTGTATATAGGCCTGTATATATATACACGCCTATATATATATTTAGTATTTATCAGTGAATTGTTAGCAATGCTATGGTGAATCACTTAGTCTATTTGCTGGTAATTGCATTATTGGTTATCATTTGCAGTCCACAGTCTTCACTGGACTAAATCTCTAGCTAACAGAAACATCCAGCTGATATGCCTCAACACAGAATGTTGTTCCCATCAGCAGGACGTGGCTCCTAAACTCCTACCACCATGCATCCTCCAGACTAGCAGACCACAACCTACTGATTAATCACATCCCTAAACAATAGCAGACCGGATTGCAAAGTGTTGTTTCCTATGGTAACCAATAACCCAACTGCCAACAGCTCACCAGCATCTGTAGCTTATTTTCCATACATAGCACCCTTCACCATTTTAACTAGCCAAAGCCTGGTCTAAAACCTATTAAATAAGCACAGGTTAGAGGTTGAATATAAGCTGACCTTGAGAAGAAAGAATGCTTGCTGTGTTACAAGAAGACATTTAGATGGTTAAATCTGGACTCTACCAGCCTGTTTCAAGGTGACTTTTCATAACTATAATCCCCTTCATGCCTGAAAACAAAACCACGGGGGATTCTGTCAAAATGACCAAGCCTTCAGAGACAAAATCTGTCATAGTCTCTATGAACATTAGGGATCATACTGGCACTGCTTCCACATGACCGGACAATAAGGAACCCCAGGATCTCTGTTTGGTCCAGTTACTAGGGGAGCTGCTGCAGGGATTTGGTGACTTGGGCTTCCATCAATATCGACCATGTGGCATGTTTCTCTATGTGTTGCTTGAAAATTATGGTCGTGCTGACTGCCTGAATGCGCCATGTGGAATCTGCTGTCACAGGGGACGAGTGGCCAAAGCCAATAATGTTGGATGAGCTCTGCTGGATGAACTGCTATAGCTGAGTGGACCATCATAGTCGAGTGGAAACAATGACTTTAACTGTGGTGAACTGGATTTCCACTGGGAATGGGACGCCTCGGTAATGGTCTGTGAAATGTATCATCCTACTCTTCATTTTAGCTGGTTTGTGGCTGTGTCTGGTAAAATAAAACTGAAGCAAATGTCTCACAGCCCGAAATGAAGAAAAACACATGTATCAAGATTTACTAACTGACCTGGAGCTGACATTTACAAATAAAGCTCAGGCCTTCTCCTGGACAAGAAAAGTCTAGATATAGTATATAAATATATAAAGATTTTGTGAGGTTATACGCTCATGTTTCACAGCTCCAAACCTTTGCTTTCTGGCTGTGATTTCAAAGCAGGATACGGTTCTCTAAAATAAGGATCAGACAAGGATCACGTAGCTTTCTAGGAGGAGACGCGTCTGCTGTGCTGTCACTCTCTCTTAGGTATGTGAACAGAGGTTCCACAAACAGGCTGTCCTGTCACACCGAGTTCAGATTTGCACTTCAAACGATGAACTCAAAGTACTACAGACTGCAAACCCTTTAAGAACGTACATTCAGTAATACACATGGGAAGGAGGAGGAAGATAGCAAAAGCAGCTACTGCCTTACAATCGTCCCTTACTGTTTCTGTAAAAAGTGACTTTCCACCTGCGTTAGTATGGAGGTCTTGCAGGGGACTTGCTTTGACAGTTAGAGGCTAGCAGCATGTGTATCTGTGTCGCAGTGTGCAGGTGACGGATGGGGGAGTAGAAAATGTTGTCTGTTGCTTGGGTACATTATCAGTGGAGGTGCAAGGTTGCCCTTTTCTTAAGGTCTTTAGGTAACAGCGTGCAAGGCCCTGTCAAAATGCGATATGCAAATTTGTTTTGGTGTAGCTATTTTCGGTCCACAGAAATACATATGCACATCTTCAGAATGCAGTCAGCTTAAAATTAAAATGGCACTTCTGGTAAATATGGGTGAAAAACTATATAACAAATATCATATAAACTAATTAATTAACCACTAAGTAATTTTACTACAACCTTTTTAACATGGCTGCCAGTTAATATTGACGCAAACTGTCTAAAGTATTGATACAATCAATCCAAATATTTATTTGTTGTAATTATTTATACCATTTAGCAGACCCCACCCCTTACGAGAGCAACTTACAATTGATACAGTCTTACAATCCAAGCAATTGTGGGTTTGAGGGTCTTGCTCAAGGACCCCAACAATGGCATTCGCTTGGCAGATGTGGGATTTGAAACCCTGGAATTTCTAGTTTCAGGCATCCAGTACCTTAACCGCTAGGCCACACACTCTCCCAATTTACTGTAATAATTTTCTTAGTACAGGGGACCTCAGGGCTTTTTGCGATATGCTTTTGTGCGTCTAATTCTATTACTATTGGCTCTTGCTCCCTGATATGAATATTTTTTTAATATAATGGCCCACCTGAAAAAAACCTATTTCTTATTTTCATTGTTGAATTATCATATAAACTCAACAAATAAAAGCTACTTTCTCATATTTAATTATATTTCTCCTTTTATTTAGAAACTTTGTGAAAATTGTAAGCATATAACAAAATATAAAATAGTAACATACATAAGTGTTAATAAGCATGCACCGAGTGCAATTTTCTGTCAATCTTGTTTTTTGGGAGCATATGACCGGCCATTTCAGATTTTCTTTCTGTCTAAGACTTATAAATGCATACAGAATTTTTTTTTGTTCAAACAGTCATTATGAATGGAAAACTGTTTCACTGCTAAAGAAAGATAGTCGAAGCTGCTGGCTTGTGCCTGGCTCTGCACTCTCACTAGCTTTTACCTTTAAAATAATAAAAAACCAATAACAACCCACGCTTTGCCTTTCTTTAGCTTTGGTCAAACTCCACATATTCAGTGGGGTGATGCTGTTTTAAATGTCTTATTAAAGTTCATTGTTCTGAAAGCAGATGATCCTCCACAGCTTACTTTCGCTATGACAGGTATATTGAAAGCAGCACACTCTGAAGAGCTTTCCACACTGAATACAGTGACTGCTTGAAAAGTTTGTGAACCTTTTAGAATTTTCTACATTTCTGCATAAAATATGACCTAAAAACATCAGCAGATTTTCACACAAGTCCTAAAAGTAGATAAAGAGAACCCAGTTAAACAAAATGAGACAAAAATATTATACTTGGTAAATTACTGAAGAAAATTATCCAATATCACACATATTAGTGAGTGGCAAAAGTATATGAAACCTCTAGGATTAGCAGTTAATTGAAGGTGAAATTAGAGTTCATGTGTTTTCAATCAATGGATGACAATCAGGTGTGAGTGGGCACCTTGTTTTTTTGTTTTATTTAAAGAACAGGGATCTATCAAAGTCCTGGCTCTTCACAACATGTTTGTGAAAGGTTATCATGGCCAAAAATAAAGGAGGGATTTCTAAGCTGTGTTGATGCCCAACAGGCTGGAAAAGGTTACAAAAACCATCTCTAAGGAGTTTGGGACTCCACCATCCACAGTCAGACAGATGTGTACAAATGGAGGAAATTCAAGACCACTGTTACCCTCCCTAGGAGTGGTTGACCAACAGAGATCACTCCAAAAGCAAGGCGTGTAATAGTGGCGAGGTCACAAAGGACCCCAGGGTAACCTCTAAGCAAACTAAAGGCCTCTCTCACATTGGCTAATGTTAATATTCATAAGTCTACCATTAGAAGAACCACTGAACAACAATGGTTGTGCATGGCAGGGTTGCAAGGAGAAAACCACTGCTCTCCAAAAAGAACATTGCTGCTCATCTGCAGTTTGCTAAAGATCACGTGGCAAGCCAGAAGGCTATTGCGAAGAAGAATTGTTTGGTGGAGACGATGAGACCAAAATAGAAGTTTTAGTTTGGTCTAAAAGAGAAGCGTTATGTTTGTAGAAAGGAAAACACTGCATTCCAGCATAAGAACCTTATCCCATCTGTGAAAACATGGTGGTGGTTAGTATTATGGTTTGGGCAACGTTTTGCTGCATCTGGGCCAGGACGGTTTGCCATCATTGATGGAACAATAAATTCTGAATTATATCAGAGAATTCTAAAGAAAATGTCAGGACATCTGTCCATGAACTGAATCTCAACAGAATGGTGGGTCATGTAGCAAGACAACGAACCCTAAGCCCCACAAGTCATTCTACCAAGAATGGTTTTAAAGAAGAATAAAGTAATGTTTTGAATGGCCAGCCCAAAGTCCTGACCTTAACAATCCAGTCGAAAATGTTGTGGAAGGAACTAAGCGAGCAGTTATGTGAGCAAACCCCACCAACATCCCAGAGCTTTTCTGTATGGAGGCATGGGCTAAAATTCCTCCAAGCCGATGTGCAGGACTACTGAATTACAGAAAACGTTTAGTTACAGTTATTGCTGCACAGGGGGGTCACA
The DNA here is from genome assembly GCA_025084515.1 of Ancistrus triradiatus. Lineage (NCBI taxonomy): Eukaryota > Metazoa > Chordata > Actinopteri > Siluriformes > Loricariidae > Ancistrus > Ancistrus triradiatus. Next base: position 324,145 of record JAJAGP010000532.1, read on the forward strand.
CCAGATACTGAAAGGATAGGTTCACATACTTTTGCCACTCACTAATATGTAATATTGGAACACTTTCCTCAATAAATAATTGACAAGTATAATATTTTTTGTCTCATTTGTTTAACTGGGTTCTCGTTTATCTGCTTTTAGGACTGTGTGAAAATCTGACGATGTTTAGTTTTCACAAACTTTCAAGCACCACTGTATACTCCCCAGACGAAAAAATTCCCAACTTGCATATTGAAGGTGGTAGTAACTTCAGGCTCCTGCAGATGGCATTGCACAAGGATGATCAGGCTATAAATATCCGTGGGGTGTGTGATGGGAGTCATAGATCTAGAAGAGGTGGTACAGTGCGGTGAATGTCTCATCTGACATGGGGAAAATGGGTCACAGATGTTAATGATTGGCAAAAAGGAGTGATTGCATTTTGATGTGCCAAAGTCCATAGTGTGAAAGAACTAGCTGAATTTGCAGGTGTATCAAACTGTAGAGTCAAACTGTTCTACCAGCAGTGGCAGAAATCCCAGTCTACAGTCTACTAATTCTCGTCAGAATTGATGTAGGCATTACATGCTATTAGGAACATTTCCATCAAAGGTGACTATCTTTCTGTCCGATTGAATGAATATACTTCTCCCATGACAACTCATTAGAAGTGTTCCCATAGCAATAAAAGGAGGGAGAACAAATGTTTATTTTCTCAACCAGAGCCATAACTAAATTAATTTATCTTGAAATATGTTCCATGACCCATTCCCACCGTTATTGAATATGTTTAACCAGTATTATCCAGTCAGTGCTAGGAGTCAAAACCTTTTAACATTCAATAATAAATAACCACAGTTCCAGATGAGCAGTTTCTTACTACCACATCTGGTTTTAGAGAAGTTCAAATGATTTATAAATGACGAAATTCTACAAAAATGTTAGCAGTCACAGTATTCCAGGGAATCTTGCAAAATGATAATAATTTTACTGTGCAATTTAGGTCTCAAGGCAGCCCTGATCTGCTTTATGGAAGTCAGAAAAATGCGATTTAAACCTCACCTCACTAGAGGCGGGATATGAACTGAGATGGCTCAGCATCACGATCCAGTGATCAACAGCTGGTTCTCATCTCGTCCCATTCGGGTTTGGCCCTGATTCAAGACTTCTGTCTTCCTGAGTTTCCACCTTACTAGGAGGCTTCCAAGTATCAGAACTCCCCCGAGTTGTGGGCTGGGTGTGCAGTACATAACAGGCAAGGGGTGATCCTCACGGCAATTCATAAGCCATTTCAATAATATCAAAAGATAGTCTTTATAACTCCTATTTCACATATTGCATTTGAATGTGAAAACAAAAAGCCAATTGCTAAGCTTCAGAACACAAGACTTCCCCCATACTGACATTTGATGTTTCATTATGAACTGAGTAATTATCATTAAGAAAAAGGAAAAAAACAGAAGAAATACTCCTAAGGGAAGCCATTCATTGGTGAGCTAGTGGAGACGTCATGTTGCTAAGCTCCGCCTGCAACAGATTCATTAGCTCACTTCCAGAGAAAGTTGGTGCCCTGGAGGACTATTAATTGGTGAAGAGAAAAGCACTGCATGGTGCCAGGTGACAGTGACCATAAATGCCCGGCACAAAATTGATGACACCCCTTCTCCTGATGGAAAGGATTCTGAAGGTCAGTCAGAGGCACAAAGGAAAGACAAAACTGCATAGGTGGACAAAAGGAAAAGTAGCCCATCTGGGAATGTGTATATATACACATACATAAGTGTGTGTGTGTGTGTGAGCATTTCACACACACACACACACACACACACACACACACACACACACACACACACACACACACACACACACACACACACACACAGATTCTGCAGATCTATCAAGAATAAAGGACAATACAGTAGACCTAACAAGGTCCTTCAGCGCAAATTAATCTGTCAATCCACAAAATAGCAGCGACCAGGAATCTCTGTTTGTAATTCTCACCTCTTCCCCATGAGGCTCGCAGGTTTGGCCATGCCGAGATTGCTCTTGTTGGTCTGCTTCTTGCGGCGGGTGAACTTCTTTCGTCCAGGGCTGATACAGGACACTTCTTCAGTCTGATTCGCTGGACTGCTACTGCTGCTGCAGCTGCCTTTGCTGTTGAGGTCTCGCAACACATCATAATTGATTTTGCTTGAAATCCTCTTCTGTTCCAGCATCTTCTCTATGGCCTCTCCTGCAGAACTGGCACGAATGGGCTCTCGCCTTCTGGATGACTTTTTGGGCTGTACAATCACAGAGTCAGAACATCAGCTGGGAGTTGAGGGACATAAATGATAAACTATTTACAGAAAGTGTACTTTAATAACTGCTTTTAGTTCAGTGGAACAGAGGACACTGACCAGACATACCATAGTCTTTTTATGCTACTGTAATGTAAATAACAATAATGTAATATTCTTTTTTTTATATGGTTCGATACGATACGAGTTGTGAATCGAATACATTAAGATTTTATTTTATCTTTACTGTGCCGTTCAACAACCGGCACTGCTGAGATGCAGCCATTTGCAGTCATAATTTATTTCTATAGTACAAAGCTAGAGAGAATATGGAGACAAATCCTTCAGAAGAAAGTGTGGACCCTGAGGTGCCTGAACCGTGCCCTTCAAAAAAACAAAAAAAATAAAACATCAGCAATGGCAGAGCTCTTTTTTCAAAGCTATTTTTTTAACCCCAACAAAGGCAGCCATTTTCCAAGCTTGCAGGACGTTGTATTGGCCTCCTTGATCTCTACCTTAAAAAGGGAATTAAAATCAAATTATTTCCTCCTTCTTGTATCAAAAATATATCGTATCGTGGAGCAAAAACTGTGTGCAAACGATACGTAAATGCATCGGAGATACCGCTGAAAACACGAGTGACTGAGTGACTAAAACTGTACTTTGATGTGTTTGATGGAAGACAAAAGTGCATTGGTAGGCAATATTGCGAACAACATGGAAGGTCAGCCAGATGAAAATGTGAATCAGTTTACATACAGTAGTTCTAGGTTAGAGAGCATACTGTGTACAGGTAGCACGGGGACAAACAACACAGTACTACTTACAATAGAACAGGCACATAAACCTACAAAGGCCATTTACAGCCATTTACATACAAGTAGCAGAAAATCATACACACAAACTTACACGACTTGCACAAAAAGTCTCTAAAACATCGAGTTAGATCAGTCTCTAGTCCAAAACATGAGCTAATGAGCAAGCAAGCACAAGACTGGAGGTAGTTTTATTTAATATATTTTCTATAATTTTTTTAAATAATATTTTTAAACTAATTTTTATTAAATAATATTTATTATTTCTAAGACCTCGGTTATTGATCGGCTGGGCATTAAATGGCACACACCTGGAATCACTGCAGTAATTATCCAATCAAAGGATCTTAAGTATTTGCTTATTCGAATGCAAACGGCAAAGCCTTCCTAGAAACCAAGCCCTGTGTATTTGAGCACTGTCCCAAATGCTTCTCTCCATGTTAGTAATGGAAATAGTGTGAATAAAGTGAACACTATCAAGTCAATTCGTTATCTCAGGTCATCAGTTAAGGGCCTCAAATATTGACCACACTATAAGTATATACGTTTTACTACCTATGTGAGGATCTTTCATTGACCACTGTCAGTAGGGCTAATGGATTTCAAAATGGGAGAAGCACAGATAGCAGAATGCTTACTACATCCCGCTGGTGGAGCCGCAGTTAGCTGCATTGCAACACAAAGCCGTACTGCATAATTATACCGTATAATATCATCTTGTTATTTGTAAATTAATAATAAGTCTTACTAATGCTGATTTATTGAAGTTTGAGAAATCAGTTATGTTCCCAATTCCCGATTTACTGACTGACACCCATGCCTTTGAGAGGTCAACCAATTATCTAAACAGCGGGTACATAATCACACAATAGACACTCGAAGACTCTTAAGTAAGTGTCTATTAGCTGTGGAAGGGCGATTCAAAGGAGATTTTCTTTTTTTTTTGCACTGTTCATGAGTTTAATGAACGAAAAGCATAGTATTACAGTCAAATATCATTTCATTGGCTATTATGGCTCTTATAAATATTGAATTCCACCAAGATTCATGCATTTTACTGCATTTTAATGAAATTGTGAGGAGCCCTCCAACTAACCCTAAACTTAACCATAATAACCCAAAGCTAATATTTTGATTTGCTGTTCAAATAACTGTTTCAGTATGTGTTCAAAATTCCTCATATTCCTACATTTCTTTAGTAATTCCTTTCATGATAGAAATGCATGCAAATACATTTCCATCCATGATTTGTTTTTCGAGTATGCTAAAATGCTTTTTGTACAGACAAAACATCAAAACCATCAAAAGAAACCAAGGATTTGTGCTATATTTAGAATCAGGCAGACCAATGACTTTCAGATCTGACAGTCGGTTATTGTGTAAGCGCTGTAGACAGACACTGTTTACAGATGAGTGCAGCCACAATCACATACAGCAAGTACACAAGCAGAGAATACTATCACCAACACACAAACACAATTTCAATACCCTGTTTCGGGGAGCAGTACTAAATGCATTAATGTAAAATCTTACAGTTATGTAAATGTTATCTTGTTCAAATGGGGTTTATTTAAAGGGAATCAAACAAAAATGAATCCAAAAATGGAAAAAAAGTATAGAGAATTTGAGAGATTATAAAACAGATTGAATAGGGCCTTACATCTGCCCAGTGTTTCCAGTAAGAATCGAAGTTTTACGTGACAAAAAATGAACAAATCTAAGGAAACTAATATTCACGTTGTATAAATTTGACAACATATTTAATATACGGTCTGCTCTACAGTTGCGTAACAAGAAATTCAACTTTTTCATGATTTATCTTAATCACAAATATTGGCATCCCTACATTTACTGTATTTTTTGGACCATAAGGCGCACTTAAATTCCTTTAACTTTCTCCAAAATCGACTGTGCGCCTTAAAATGCGGTGCGTCTAATGTATGAATTAATTCTGGTTGTGCTTTCTGACCTAGAACCGACTGTAGATGGTACACGGCGCTCATAAATCTGTCAAAATGTTTTAGCACGGTCTTTGGTAAGTTACGAAGCTTACGGCCACCGTAGTGCGCAGCATAGCGGAGTAATACGGTATGTGCTTCAGCATTAGGGTACGTGCATTCATTCATTTATTTATTTTCGAAGCGGATTTCAAACTCAGCGCTATCAGTCACGCAGTACAACATGGACATAGAGCAGCTGTGAGAGAATTCAACATTAACGAATCAATGGTACGGAAGTGGAGGAAGCAAGAAGACGCCCTGCGCCAGGTAAAGACCAAACTGAGCTTCCGACGGAACTTAAGAGTTTTGTTTCATTTCATGCGCCTTATAACCCGGTGCGCTTTATGTATGAAAATAGACCCGTTAGCAGCCGATCATTGATATCGCGCCTTATAACCGGTGCGCTTTATGGTCCGGAAAAATACGGTACATCTGATATAAGGTTTGAGAATACAGAGCAGGGAATTTGAGATCTTTAACCCCACAATTTTATTGGACTGTATGTTGTAAAGACCCTATCAGTTGTAGTTTTAGCAAGAGATTCCACTGGATAAAGTGGATAAATGTACTCTATGGTGGAACACATGGTCATATTTTTTGTTTTGTTGTGGTTTGAGATTTTGTTGTTGAGGTTATGCACTTCCTGTTGACATTTTAGAGATGATGTTGTGTTTAAACATTTGCTGTTGCATTTCATGACCTTGCAGTCGGGATTTGCTGTTGATGTTTCTGGATTTGCAGTTGCATTTTCAAATTGCATGTTGAGTTTCCACATTTGTTGCTGAGTTTTTGGTTTTGCTGTTAGTTTTTGTGGATTTGCCATTGAGGTTCTGGATTTGCTGTTGAGATTTTGGATTTGCTGTTAACGTTTTGCTAATGCCGTTGAGGTTTTGGAAATGCTGTTGTGTTTATGAACTCGCTGCTGACTTTTTTGATTTGCTGTTGTGGTTTCTGGATTTGCTGTCAATTTTCTGGACTTGCTGTTGTGCTTCATTATTGGCTGTTGATTTTCTGGATTTCCTGTTGCATTTTCAAATTGGCGGTTGAGTTTCATAATTTGCTGATTAATTTTTGGATTTACTATTGTGTTTCTGAATTACTGTTGAGATTCTGGATTTGATTTTGTGTTTCCAAATTTGTTGTTGGGTTTTTGAATTTGCTGCTGAGGTATGGATTTGTTGCCTAGTTTTTGAATTGCTGTTCAGTATCTTGATTGTTGTTCAGCTTCAGGACTTGTGATTGCATTTCATGACTCGTAGTTGAGACTTTAAAAATTTTCTGTTGTCTTTGCATTTGCTGTCGTGTTTTCAAATTAGCTATTCTGCTTTTATTTGTTTTTGGGGTTGCTGTTGCATTCCTGGAATTCATGATTTGTATTTTGATTTGCTCTTGCTTTTGGATTTGCTGCCATGTTTCTTCATTTACTATTGTGTTAGTTATTTTCATGTGTGTGTGTTTTTTTTTTTGATAATTCGTTTTGCACTTCAGGGTATCTGTACAAATCCCTGACTGCAGCCCTGATGTCTGCATCTGCTATGTGGATCAGATTCAGGTCCAGCACTGTGATGTCTAATCCAACCAGGCCTTGTGCAGCAGTGCAGATGTCAGAGTAGGAAGGTTAAGCACAAATGGCACAGGGAGCCTGAGCTGAAGCCAGAGGGATAACATGGTTCAAGTAAAGTGTATGCAGCTCTCAGAGACAGGCAGCTGCTGTGTGTCTGAGGACCCTGGTGCGAGTAGAGGTCAGGACCCTGCCTCACCTCACATACACTCACCTTCTCTTTATAGATCCCCTGCTCCTTCTCTTTAGCTATCCTCTCCTCTTTCTCTGAAAAGACCAGAGTAGATGCAATTCAGGAGGTTTGCTGGACACAGTGTAAAGTTTAACACAGTCCAAACAAAATAAAAAAAACAAAGGAAATATGTGCAATGTCTTAATAAATAATGAAGCATTTTAGACTTATTAGAACAGAACCTGACAAAGACATTTATAAAAATAAAACTTAAAATACACTATAGCTATACAGAAGTAAATCTGCACGAAAGTTTCTAAATGAACATTGTGATTAATTTGCTCAGTATTGAACCACATGTGTATTTTATAATTAATGAATGTCACAGATGCAATACACTTGATTTACAGTTTTAAACAACCTTTTCACATCGTACATTATTTCTAACATTTTTAACATACAAAACGCTCAGACTCGGACTGTTAATTAGTGACACTCAACGAATCTTGGCTTTAAATACAGTGGTACCTCGGTTCTCGATCACCTTGGAAATCGTCAAATTTGGTTCTCGACGCATTTTGACTAGAAAAATTTGTCTCAGTTTTCATCGTTTGCTCGGTACTCGGCACACTTGCTTAAACTTGTACGAGTCAAGCCGCGCAACTCCTTCCAGCTGAAACTTGATTCGCGATTCATGATTCAGTAGACAGTGATTCAGTCTCACAATAGTTCTTTCTCATTGAAGTTCTGCGCTGTTTATCGTGTTTGTATTTATTTTTACATCTACAGGGCTGTATTCTTAATGTAAATAAGTCTTAATGGGTCCTGAAATGGCTGATGATTACAGCCAACCAAACTGAGTCCTCCTAATCACTTTCAGGCTGAGCAGTTAGCATTAGCAGCTAGCGCTATGAGTTCAGTAATAGAGTAAGTGTTTTGCTTTTACTTTTCATTTTCAATTAATTACTCTATAATTTCCAACACTTTACTATAAAATAAGCTTTGTGTTAATGGCTATGGCCAACTGCAGGTTAATGCATAAGTGTTTTCAACAATAAGGTTGGCTCCACTATGATACAGTAGAGATTATGTTAAACTCATCGGTTCATGGTACATTTAACGTACGATGGATTTATTGGAGCATATCCCCATCGTAAATCAGGTAGCATATGCACAAACAACTCCATTAGTGGATATAATGCCTTACACAGTGTGGATTTGGGGTCTGGAAGGGATTAATTCAAGTTACATTATTCCTTATGGGAAAAATTTGCTCGGTACTCGCCATTTTCGGTTCTCGACAATGTGACTGTTTATAATTTAATGCTTCACATACAATAAAAACAAAAGATTTTTGCTGCAACTTTATTACCTACATTCGTCAGCATTACAGTGGTGTTTAACGTACTGACGGAGGCAGAAAAATTAAATTAATTATCCATGTTATTATCAAGCATTTTTGAATCACAGACTGAATCACAGTATTTTAGGAATCTGACTATCCTGAAAATGGACTTTCACAGAACCAAATCCAAGCTATCAGTGCATGTTACCAAATGAATTAGAGCGACTAATCCTCTCTCTTCATTAAGCTCTATTTTTATCTCAGACCTTCCCTTTATTAGGCCTCGCACCTGCTGGGCTGAGGGCCATCAGCAAGCGCATGAGCGGAGTGTGTGTGCTAATGAGTGTATTAAGCTGATCACTCTGCTGCCTTACCTTTCTGCTCCCTTAGATACTCCTCGTTCTGCTTCATCCATAGCTCAGTCTTCACCTCCACCTCCTTCTCATTCAGGATGTACTGCACAGAGATAATGGGCTAATGCTACTCAGCTAGACTGCAATATCTCAAATTGTACTCTAATGAGCTGTAGGATTCAAAGCAAGAGTCTGCGGCTTTCACATCAGTAAGCTGTATGAGTAGTACACTGCAGAGTAAGGAAAGCACCTTAAATACGCACAAATTTGGGACTGTGGTAGCCTAGCGGTTAAGGTACTGGACTCTGGACCAGAAGGTCCAGGGTTCAAATCCCACCTCTGCCAAGCTGCTACTGGTTGGTCCTTAAGCAAGGCCCTTAACCCACAATTGCTTGGATTGTAAGACTGTACCAATTGTAAGTCGCTCTGGATAAGGACGTCTGCTAAATGCTGTAAATGTAAATGTAATATAAATTTACCTTCATTTCCTCAGTTACGATTTTATTATTTCTTTTTACGCATTTTACCCTGCTTTCATGGTCAGGGTGGTACAGGGGTGAGGAAGGGTCTTGGTAAGAGGGGTGCAGACAATAACCCGGAGAATACATCACAGAGCTGGCAAGAATCGCTGCTGCAGCACTCCCCTGAATGGCCTCCCCTCCCTCAGACACTTTGTGCCTCTGTGATGATCAACATGGCTGGAAGGCAGCAGGAAAGACTCCAACCCAGGTCACCAATGGTAGCGAAAATACCTACTATTCTGCTTATTTCTAGACATTGTTCACTTTTTGTCCCAAGTGAAATGATCTCTTGACAGAGATTTAGCTTCTGTCAAGAAATACTTTATGGAGGTAAAATATCAACTTAATAGAGTGAGTGTTTACTAATTAGTATGAAATGTCTGTTATAACACAATTTTGTTTCCGCAATGTAAGTGCTAATGGATATAAGTGGGATAATAAATCTGAGTAATCTTTCTTAAGTAATCCCAGAAGTTGAATCAGTTCATCTGGACATGAGGTTTTGTGGGACATAAGGATGTCTCCCACAAAACCTCATGTCCAGATGAACTGATTCAAATTCTGGGATTTTCTCACCTGACTTTCTTAAGTAAAATTCTGCTCAATTGGATAATAATGTGCCATTTTCAAAGCTAGAAATACTTGATATACGTAATAGTGTAAGCCAGTATTCTATACATTACAGTCTATTATTATATTACTCACTCACTTTCTATGCTCACTAATCCAAGTAAGGGTCACAGGAGACAAGGCAACTGGCAGCACAGGGCACAAGGTGGAAAACACTCAAAAACCTATGCTGGGACACTTTAGTGATGTCAAGTGACCCAATGCATGTCTCTGAAATGAACGAGGAAATTGGTGGACACATGTGGAGAACATGCAAACTCCACACAGCAGGCAGCAGCCAGCCTGGAACTCAAACCCAGGTTTTCGAGCTGTGAGGGAACAGGGTTAATGACTGCACCCTTATGCCTCTGTATTGTACAACCCCAAATCAGAAAAAGCTGAGATAGTATGGAAAATGCAAATAAAAAAACGCAGTGTGTGTTACGTTTACTTTGACTTTTATTTCATTGCAGACAGTATGGACCCGATATATAAGTTTTTTTCTTGTAAACTTAATTTCATTTCTTAAAATACACCCAATCCTGATTTTCAGGCCTGCAACACATTTAGTACCAGTAATGAGTTTTTAAAAAATAAAAAGAATAACAATGTTATTTGAAACAGGTGATTGTAATCCTAATTTGGTTCTAAAGCAGTATCCTCGAAAGTGTCTTTGAAGAGCTAAGATGGGCAGAGGATCTCCAGTTTGTCAACAAATGTGTGAGAAATGTATTGAAATGCTTAAAAAGAATGTTCTTCAAAGAAAGATTGGAAGGGATTTGCATACTTCTCCCTCTACAGTGTATAATAACATTAAATGATTCAAGGAATTGCAGTGCGTAACGGGCAAGGTCGCAGGTTTAAGCTGAGGAGGCGTGACCTCCGATCCCTCAGACGGAACCATTATTCAGCAATAGCTGATAGAACCACATGGGCAAGGGATTACTTTGACAAACATTTATCAAGCATTACAATACAAAGTTGCATTCACAAATGCCGCTTAAAACTTTACTGTACAAAAAACAATTCATCACACAGTGGAAACGTGTATTGTGGGCTGATGAATCAGTATTCCAGATGTTTTTTGGAAGAACTCTGTGTGCTCCAGACTAAAGACGAAAAGGACCATCCAGACTGTCATCAGCGAGTCCAAAAGCCAGGCTCTGTCAGTACCCTTGGCAAAGGTAATTTACTCTTCTGTGATGGAAGCATTAATGCAGAAGACTTAATTGAGATTTTAGAGCAACGTAGGCTGCCTTCAAGACGACAATCTTTTCCAGGGACATCCATGAATTTTTCAGCAAGACAATGCAAAACCACATGCTGCACACATAACAAAGGCATAGCTGTGGAAGGTACTGGCCTGGCCTGCCTGCAGTCCTGACCTGCCCTAATGGAGAATGTGTGGAGCATTTTGAAATGAAACATGTGACAACGACAACGCAGTACTGTTGCACACCTTAAGACGTTTTCAGGAAGAATGGGATCATCAAGAATGGGAACACCGGAAACATTTCATCGCTTGATATCCTTGATAGCCAACAATACAAAGTGGTAAAAAGTGGCTTTACCATCCCAACTCATTTGGAATGTGTTGCAGGCCTGAAATGCAGGAATGTATTTTAACAAATGAAATATATTTGGTTCGTACTGTCTGCAATTCAATAATAGTCAAAGTAAATGTAAGACACACTGTTTTTTGTTTGTAATTTGCGTTTTGCATATGGTCCCAATTTTTTCTGATTAGAGGTTATATTACATTAGAGACAAAATGTAATATTAGTGACAACATCTATAGATGTAGACTAAATGATCTTCATTTTGACAATAATAACCTAATAAGAAATATCCTATATTTAAGATGTTTTCTCTTTACTTGCTAGTAAGTGCTTTTGGGTGGTGTTAGCATAAGGAATGTTTTGTGTTAGAAGACATGAAATAGGAAACCTTTTCGATTTCATCCTCATCAATGCCGTCCAGATCAAGTTCGCCACTGTCTGACTTGTCCTCTGCACACACAGAGAGATAAAAGCATACATGAGTTAATCGCCTGAAATAACACCGACTAGCCTTACTCCTTTGAAGCCTGAGCTCCCTTGCCCTTTTCAAAAGCACAAGTGAAAGGTGTTTTTGGTCAGCTGACAAATGACATTTAAAAGATGCAGACAAAAATGGATTAGCTTGTTGTCTGGGCAAACTTTCCCATTAACCCAGCAAACACCCTGCAGCATGATATCGTGATTATCACCAGGACACACCAGGAGGGACATAATTCAGCCCAGCATCTCATTTCCAAATGAAACAGAGGATTCTGGGAGCCAGGGAGGGGACCAAGGCTGGCAGGCACAAAATTCCATCCTAATTGGAATTCCAGTTCAGTGAGGAGTAACACCATTTCTGTGAAGTTCTGTCAATAACACATGCCACATGCAATCTCTCCGTTGCCTAAGCACCAGAAAAGGGGCTTAGTGGCAATGTGGAAGGATTCTGTATACCCATTGAACACTGAAAAATACGTCCAAAAGTGCAAGTCATACTTATACCTTTCTTAAATCACCTATTTACTCAAAACACCAACAAAACAATCTAGTGCTGGTTCAACATCAGCTCGCATCAGAAGTCACACTGACATCCAGAGAGCCCAGGATCTGCTGCACAAACTATAAACTGTTACAGTTCAACCTAACTGGTTTATTATCTTAAGACTGTTATGTACAACATGCTGCACCGAACACGTGTTGTCTTATAAACAATTACTCAATACCTCTAATAATCAAAGTAAAGAGGTTTAAAAACTAAATCTTGTTGTCCAAAGCTGAATTGGTTTCCCATTGGATCGAGGCTCCCCTTAAGGTTGCTTCATTATCCATCTCAGGAGTTTTTCCTTGCCACTGTCTCCTCTGGTTTGCACATTTCAAGGTCTAGTCTGTGCTCTTGTCGGGGTAAACACCTACCAATCATTACATTTAATCCAGTTCTATATGTCCTAGAGGGCGGCATGTACCGTATTTTCCGGGCTATAAAGCGCACTGGGTTATAAGGCGCGATATCAATGATCGGCTGCTAACGTATCTATTTTCATACATAAAGCGCACCGGGAGTTCCGTCAAAAACTCAGTTTGATCTTTACCTGGCACAGGGCGTCTTCTTGCTTCCTCCACTTCTGTACCATTGATTCGTTAATGTTGAATTCTCTCGCAGCTGCTCTATGTCCATGTTGTACTGCGTGACTGATAGCGTTGAGTTTGAAATCCGCTTCGAAAATAAATTAATGAATGCACGTACCCTAATGCTGAAGCACATACCGTATTAGCTTCGTAACTTACCAAGGCCGTGCTAAAACATTTTGACAGATTTATGAGCGCCGTGTACCATCTACAATCGGTTCTAGGTCAGAAGGCTCAACCAGAATTAATTCATACCGTATTTTTCGGACTATAAGGCGCACTTAAAATCCTTTAACTTTCTCAAAAATCGACAGTGCGCCTTTAAATGCGGTGCGCCTAATGTATGAATTAATTCTGGTTATGCTTTCTGACCTAGAACCGATTGTAGATGGTACACGGCGCTCATAAATCTGTCAAAATGTTTTAGCACGGCCTTGGTAAGTTACGAAGCTTACGGCAACCGTAGTGCGCAGCATAGCGGAGTAATACGGTATGTGCTTCAGCATTAGGGTACGTGCATTCATTTATTTTCGAAGCGGATTTCAAACTCAACGCTATCAGTCACGCAGTACAACATGGACATAGAGCAGCTGCGAAAGAATTCAACATTAACGAATCAATGGTACGGAAGTGGAGGAAGCAAGAAGACGGCCTGCACCAGGTAAAGACCAAACTGAGCTTCTGACGGAACTTAAGAGTTTTGTTTCATTTCATGCGCCTTATAACCCGGTGCGCTTTTGTATGAAAATAGATCCGTTAGCAGCCGATCGTTGATATTGCGTCTTATAATCCGGTGCGCTTTATGGTCCGAAAAATACGGTACATTAGACGCACTGCATTTAAAGGTGCACTGTCGATTTTTGAGAAAATTAAAGGATTGTAAGTGCGCCTTATGGTCCGAAAAATACAGTACCTAACGAATATACAATACAATACTTTCACCTTTATTTCATAAAATACAGAGACAAAAACAAAACAGAAAACTCACCATTCCACACATTACACATTCCTCGGTTTTATAAGTATTTACCAACATTTTGATATTTATAAAGTGAACTGCACATTCTTCATTCCTTGCCACAACTATTCCACATTTTTTAAATTTGTCCTTACTGTTTTTTTTTTGTTTGTTTGTTTTTAACATACCTGTTCCCCTAAGTTCATACTGACTCTCTCTAATTTCAAACTTAAAGGTAAATACAGTTAGGAAATAAATTAAATTATTCTGTGCTTATTTTGCACATTATCTGTGCAATATTAAGGTTAACTACACCACAGAATTTTAAAGCATGTGAATTAATAAACATTTTGTTGATTGATTCAAAATAATCCAATCAGTTTACAACTGACTTACAGCTTTCTTTTCTTTTTCTTTTCATATACAGGGACTTTCCGATTCAAAATTTTAAGATTCTTTAGTTTTAGATAATATTGCAATGGTTTTAGATGTTTGTTTTTACATTATTTACAATGTTTCCAACATTATTTATTATCTGCTGTCACAGCCAGAAATGTTTTTTCATACAGTCTTTCTATTTCAACATAACTGAATCTCTTGAAAAGTGTTGAAACATCTTGAAAAGTATTAGGACACCTACACAACACAGCTACAGGAGACTTTATGACATCCCATTCTAAATCCATAGGCATTAATATGGAATTAGTCCCCCTCTGCAGCTATAACTGCTACCACTCTTCTGGGATTGTTTATACAATATTTTGGACTGTGTCTGTTGGAATTTTTGCCTATTCTTCCAGAAGAGTATTTGTGAGGTCTGGCACTGATGATGGACAAGAAAGCCTGGCTCACAATCTCCATTCTAGTCCATCCCAACGGTGTTTGTTATATGGTGTTGAGGTCAGAGCTCTGTGTGAGCCAGTCTCACCCAACCATGTCTTGTTGGACCTTGCTTTATGGACTGGAGCACAGTCATGCTGGAACAGACAAGGACCTTCCCCAAACTTTTTCCACAAAGTTGGAAGCATACAATTGTGCAAAGTGTCTTACTATTTTGAAGCATTAAGGTTTCCTTTAGGAACTAAGGGACCTAGAACAACCCCTGAAAAACAGCCCCATAGCATTATCCCTCCTCCATCAAACTTTATGCAGTCAGACAGGAAACTTCTCCTGGTGCTGCTGTTAATGCCAGAGGAGGTTTAGAACTCTACAGTTATTGAGTCAGCAGAGCGTTGGCAACTTTCATGCACTATGCACCCCCGCTCTGTAAATATTTGCAGCCTGCCACTTCGTGACTGAGTTGCGTGATGGTGCCACTTTTCAGTAATACCACTCACAATTGATAATGGAACATCTAAGAGAGAAGAAATTTCACAAACTCGTTGCAAAAGTGGCATCCTATTGCAGTACCACGCTCAAATTCAGTGACCGCTTTAGAACGACCAAAGTTTGAAAATAAATATTTGTGACTAGATGCTTGATTTTATACACCTGCATCAATGATACTGAACAAAACACCTGAATTCAGTGATTAAGACGTGTCCCAATATTTTACACTGGATGTATAAATGGTTTCACTATGTATTCTGTGATATTTTATATATTAAACAGAGTCACTGAGGGATGTCGTGTCCTCAGTGGGAAAGTTTTGTAGGCATGGCATGCTCAGTCAATCAGAGGAGGGATGTTACTGTCCTCTGATATTGGCCTGTCCAATGTTGGTTCCCATCTTGCACCCTTTGCTGTTGTTTAGGCCCTGGCGCCCTGTGATTCTAAATTGGATTAAGCTTGTAGGAAATTAATGAATGTGTGAAAGAATTCCTATTAGTGGAAAATATGATCATAAGTGGTTATGCTCTTGGTTGACTCTATAAGTGTGGTTTGTGGAATCAGATTAGTCATCACAGACAAAAGTAAATGGTCAATGAAAACAAATCAAGCATGTGTGACAATTTAACTCTACAATTCTGAAACAATCCCAGCTGATTTGGAAATTATTACTAGATAACGATGGGGTCTTCAGAAACTCTGCTGCTTTCTACAGGTTAAAGCTAGGGTAATTAGACTTGCCTGTAGCTCTGTGCTAATACTGTCCACATAAAATCCTATTTATAACATGTTTATATTTTTAAAGCTTGGCTACTGTTAAATAAATCACTAAGAGCATAATGGCGTACGTTGAGACTTCAATACTGAAATGCCACAAGTATGTACCATCATGTGTGGGGGAAGATGATTTAAGAAGGGGTGATACTACATTTACATTAACATTTTGTCATTGGGCTGCCAGATAAATGTAAGAAGTGTAAAACCCCTATGATAATACCCCCCAACACACACACACACACACACACACACTAAAAAAAAACAGTCAACACATTAATTACGGACTTTTCACAAACAATCCCATTAACTCATATTACAGCTGCTGAATAAACAAACACTGCACAGCAGGAGTGTTATCAATAAACCCATGTATATGTGGATTTTACATGGGCACTAAAGGTGCGTTCTGGGGTGCAACTAATTAAGTCTCTAAGGTGGTGGTGGTGTCTAGAAGCGATGGCTGGAGGAGCTTGATTGGCTAATCTACTGTGATGTTCAGGTAATATTAGAATATTTCTTCTTCTTCTTCTTATTATTATTATTTAATGACTTCTCCAAAACATATGTACTGTACAGGCGATGACTGGTGGGGAATGGGCCAATGATTGCCTCCCAGCACCCTCTTCCCATGCTTATCTACCAGTGACCAATGTCAACAAGTTTAATATCAATTAGCTGGCCTTCTGTCAGCAACCCACATTTAGCCTTCATGCCTTTTGCCTGTGGATCTTCAGAAACTGCAGACCTAAAAAATCGTGAGCCGGCATGTTAACTCTGTACACAAAATCATGATTATTACAGAACATTTTGAAGCTCTTGGCTACTTAAAGAAATCACTTCGAGACTGCAGTACTGAAATCCCACTAAGCTCACCCCATCTAAAAGCAAGCTATGTTAATTAGCTGCTAATGAACAGGCCTTTGAACAGAGACTATAATATTGAATTCATAAAAATGCATACTGCAGCTTCCTGTTATTGTCTTATCTCTACTAGAACAAACAGCTGTACTACTAACTATCACAGGCAGCTCCTGTGGCTTATATGTAGGAGTTAGCTGCTGGAAACAGCAGTTGCTGAAGACCTGGGTTTGAATCCCAGGCTGGGCTTGCAATGTGAAAGTTCACGTGGTGCTGTCATCAAGTGAACCTCACACTGAGCAGCAGCAGTATGAGACGGTGTTGGTGGTACAGGATCACACTACAGTGCTTAACACTAACTGTGCAGAGAACCTGCAATCTACTTGTGCATCCTGCCATGAAATCTTGGACAAATAAAAACTCTGGATTTAGATCTCTTATTGGTTATTGTTTCAGCCGAATACTCATCAACCCACTTTATTAGGTACACCTGTTCAGAGAATGGCCAGACTGGTTCGAGCTGATAGAAAGGCAACAGTAACTCAAATAACCAATCATTAAAACCCAGGTATGAAGAAGAGCATCTCTGAATACACAACACATCAAACCACAAAGCAGATGGGCAACAGCAGCAGAGGATCACACCAGGTGCCACATCTCTCAGCTAAGAACAGGCAAGCGAGGCTACAATACGTACAGGCTCACCAAAATTGGACAAACAGAATATGGAATAACAATGCCTGGTCTGATGAGTCTCGATTTCTGCTGTGACATTTGGATGACAGGGGTAAACAACATGAAAACATGGATCCATCCTTCATGCTCGTGGTGGTGTAATGGTCTGGGGGATAATTTCTTGGCAGACTTTGGGCCCCTTAATACCAACTGAGCATCACTTAAATGCCACAGCCTACCTGAGTATTGTTGCTGACCATGTACATCCCTTTATGACCACAGTGTACCCCACTACATGCCATGTCACAAATCATCTCAAACTGGTTTCTTGAACAAGTCAATGAGTTCACTGTACTCAAATGGCCACCACAGTCACCATATTTCAGTCCAGTGGAGCACCTTTGGGAGGTGGTGGAATGGGAAACTTGCAACATGAATGTAGAGCCAAACAATCTGCAGCAACTGTGTGATGCTGTCACGCCATTATGGAGCAAAATCTCTGAGGAATGTTACCAGCACCTTGTTGAATCTACGCCATGAATAATAATTTGTTTGAGTATTTGTTTTTTAATTTAACGTTGCATGGCTATTCATTACAGGAGCAAAGTTACATCTACACTAGTCAGACACATTCGTACTGGACCAATATAGAGTAACCAATTAACCTAACCCATGTCTTTGGACTGTAGGAGGAAACCGGAGTACCCAGAGTAAACCCACACAAACCTTCTGGAGAGCATGCAATCTCCTCACAGGCAGAATCCAAGGTCATGATTGAACCTGGAATCTCTGGAGCTGTGAGACAACTGTGCTAATCGCACCAAAAGAAG
Source organism: Ancistrus triradiatus (assembly GCA_025084515.1). Lineage (NCBI taxonomy): Eukaryota > Metazoa > Chordata > Actinopteri > Siluriformes > Loricariidae > Ancistrus > Ancistrus triradiatus. Next base: position 342,376 of record JAJAGP010000532.1, read on the forward strand.
AAATGGGAATCCAGCCCGGTACTAGCAAGCTGTACCTAATTAAGTACCTGGTGTGGCTACTTCTCATCTACAATGGCCATAACACCTAAGGTTTCTATACATTATCAGCTCTCATTATAAATAAGAGACTTCAGATTGCTGCCAGCTTGGAGACAGGTTAAGTTTGAAAAACAAATGCTTTCAGCAGGCAAGTTATTTATGACAGGAAACCTTCTTCCTTGATAATTAACAGCAGTAAAGTGAGCACTGCAGGGGCCGACCTGCAATATTGCTGTGAATTAGATAAGCCGCCGCAGATCAGGACCTCCGCAGATGTTCATTAGCTAAACGATTCTGTGCTTTCACCATGACCGGCACTGAATGTACTTGTCCACACACATACATTGGCACTTACAACACAAGTGGAAGACAGAGTTTGAAAAGAATGATGGGTGTACAGCTGTAAGAAAGTAGTCTATTTAAAGAAGGATGGATTTTACATGAGCGATGAGAAGAGAAACTGGGTTAGACTTGGCCAATTATTTTTAATTCCCTTTCTTGCTCACGTGGAGTCATTTCAGATTCAAGTTGTATTGAAGAAATTGAAAGAAAAAGGCGTCAAAAGAATGACATTGTGCTATGATAGCAATGGCACAATTACAAGATGCAATTAGAACAAAACAGTCAAACTGCAAACTGTCGGAAAAGCTCATTGAAACTGATGTCATACACTGGAAATCCATCACTGTCAATCAAAGATCCTGCTCGTGCTCAGTGTCTGAGCTATCAATCAATGCAAATCCTTTTGACACCACCGCGACTGCATGCGTTTCCCATTATGTAACACGATAAGCACCATGCAATGTTATCAGTATCCACTGCTTCCCTGACGAACAGTAGACTGAGCTATTAGCAGATACTACTGGATTCTATCAGAGTCAAAAATGAGTGCAGTCAGGTTTGAACAAACTAGATGCTCATGGCAATAAGCAACCTCTCACAATCCATCTTACATCAAGTTTAGGCATCAAACACTGTGACCTCATTACTCCAATCCAGCTAATGCTCCCTACCAACATCTGCAATCTTCATGGTAGGTGAATGCAAGCTTTTTAATTATGGAATATAATTAAATGTAGCCTTCTCCTCTGCAAGCTGGCTGTAGCACGCTTGCCCAGACACTCCGTCATGCAGTGGAGGAGCCTGCAGTTGGGGCTGCCACATATCAAACCCAGTGGAGCAAATCACGAAGGCTCCTTGGAGCAAGTGCACATGCAGCTGAGGCAAGAGGGAATAGAAAACAGCACAATGCAATTAGGCTTCTGTTCTGCAGCAGATTGGCTGGAGTGGATTCGAGTTTGCTACACAGTTCACCTCAAACACCGACTCAAAGGTCAAACGTAGCACTCAAGCCCGAAACCCGGGTGTGAAGCATCACAATAACCACTATTAGGAAGCACAAGAGCTAGGCTTGGCACTGTGTAATTTAGTTTGAGATGTTTGGTGCCCATTTAATTCAAAGTGGCACCAAAGTGGGGATCTAAGAACCAGAAAACTGCTACTTGTAGCTGTGAGATATCTCTTAACAACTGCAAGCACACACTGCATACTGAGACTAAACAAACTCCACGCTGACGTCTGAACGCTGGGAAGTCAGCACATTTTACAGTGCCTCTAATATGCCAGTGCACTTGAGTTAGCATAACACAAATTACATAATGAGTCATGTGAATCGTTATGCAAATAAATAGATAAGCATGTTGTGGCACAGCGAAATGCCACCGAGATGAAACAGCACTAAAAACATGCCACATCAGTTAGAATAATCACTGTGACAAATTATTAAAATTACACTGCTCACAAAAACACTTTATAAATCTGTCTCGCAAGCACATAAAAACAGGATGCTTCAGACATGAGCAAAGCTCAGACTGATATGAACATTTAAAATTATAGTTCCATGAAAAATCTAATTTAGGCCGGCAGTAAACTGTGCAATTTCAGCAATTACATCAGACGCCACTAAAATCATTGCTCAAGTATACAGCTGATTGTAGGATAGTGTTTTATGTGTGAGATTGTAAGATTAAGAATCTCTAACAAAAACCAGACCAAGAAATAAAAAAATCAGCACATTTTTATCTCATGCTCAAAACAGGTACTGTGACCAAATATTAATGGAAATGCACACTGATGACTGGGTGCATTCAGCAATCCGGAAGACACTCTTATCTTCATAAAATGTACACAGCAGACACGTTACAAATATCTCCAATCCGATTTTCCCACTAAATCTGCTTCACGTGAATCCATTTGCCCAGAGGTGAACAATCAAAAAGGAGTCAACAATAACAGGCACTACTTTAATGGTTATGATCAAAAGGACATGTTATTCAGCCACAGCCACCTCTTTGGTTTGTGTCGTTGGTTTGTTTAAACTTCACTTGTAAGCTTTTTATTTTCCTGACACTGCAGCCACGTCCTCCTGTGGCAGCGTTTAGCCATTTCTTTAGAGGTTTCCTCAAACAAGGAGCACTTGTGATATCATTCATTCCTATTCTTACAGTGGTGCTTGAAAGATTGTGAACCCCTTAGAATTTTCTACATTTCTGCATAAATATGAATTAAAACATCATCAGGTTTTCACACAAGTCCTAAAAGTAGATAAAGAGAACCCAGTTAAACAAATTCGACAAAAATATTATACTTGGTCATTTATTTATTGAGGAAAATTATCCAATATTACATATTATTGACTGGCAAAAGTATGTGAACCTTTGCTTTCAGTATCTGGTGTGACCCCCCTGTGCAGCAATAACTGCAAATAAACGTTTCCTGTAACTGTTGATCAGTCCTGAACACCGGCTTGGAGAAATTTTAGCTCATTCCTCCGTACAGAACAGCTTCAGCTCTGGGATGTTGGGTGGGTTTCCGCAACATTAACTGTCACTTCGGTCCTTCCAAGCAATTAAGGTCAGGGATTTTGAATTGGTCACCACCATGTTTCACAGATGTGGATAAGGTCTGATGCTGGAATGCCGGTCTTCTTCCTTTCCCAAACATAACAGTTTTCTTTTAAACCAAAAAGTGCTATTTTGGTCTCCGTCCATCTACAAAACATTTCTTCCATAAGCATTATGGCTTGTCCATGTGATCTAGCAAATGCAGCAGCATGAGCAGCAATGTTCGTTTTGGAGAGCGTGGCTTTCTCCTGAAACACCCTGCCATGCACATATGTTGTTCAGTGTTCTTCTGATGGTGGACGCATGAACATTAACAGCCAATGTGCAGAGAGGCCTTCAGTTGCTGAGAAGTTAACCCTGGGGTCCTTTGCGGACCTGGCAAGCTATTACAACCTGCTATTGGAGTGATCTTTGTTGGTCGACCACTCTGGGGAAGGGTAACAAGGTCTTGCATTGCCTCATTTGTACACAATTGCTGACTGTGGATTGGTGAAGTCCCCCAAACTCTTAGAGATGGTTTTGTACCTTTTCCCGCCTGATGAGCATCAACAATCTTTTTGAGGTCCTCAGAAATCTCCTTGTTCGTTGCCATGATACACTTCCACCAAAATGTTGGCCTGTGTTGTGATAAGCAGACTGATAGGTCCCTGTTCGTTAAATAAAAACAAGGTGCCCACTCACACCTGATTGTCATCCCATTGATTAAAAACACCTGATTCTGATTTCACCTTCAAATTAACTGCTTATCCTAGAGGTTCACATACGTTTGCCATTCACTAATATTAGTAATATTGTATCATTTTCCTCAATAAATAAATGACCAAGTATAATATTTTTGTCGAATTTGTTTAACTGGGTTCTCTTTATCTACTTTTATGACTTTCGTGAAAATCTGATGATGTTTTAGCTCATATTTATGCAGAAATATAATAAAATTCTAAAGGGTTCACAAACTTTCAAGCACCACTCTATCCACTTAATCCTGGTCAGGGTCACAAGAAAGTCAGTGCCTAGCTGGCGGCATAGGGTGCAAGGCAGAAACAAATCTTGACAGGGCGCCAATCCATCATAGGACACACACACTCACACATACTCACACACTTACACACTAAGGGCACTTTTAGAAACACAGATTTATCTAATATGTGTTTGGAATGTGGGAGGAAACCAGAGTACCTGGAGTAAAGCCACACGGACATGCAAACTTCACACAGGCAGAGTCTGAGGTCAGGATTGAACCAGGGATGCTGGAGCTGTGAGGTGACTGAGCTAGACGCTGCAACATGTGCCTTCTAATTTTGTTTTCACAGAGACATCACCCCAAATATTTATGAGGTATGTTACTTTGCTATCCCACAACTGAAAACCTTCCTCACTTCTGTCATCCATTTCCCCTTCTCCTCAGAGCGCATTTATGACAAATGTCAAGTTGGAATGCCGATAAAGTCGCATGAATTATGATCTGGCTGTTCAGCCTGAGTCGCATTGCTGCGCATCGTAAATGTATCAGATTTCCATATCACATATGAAAGTGGCCCAAATCAGAACTGAAAATGTCAGGAGCATGTTCATTCCATTCACTCTGTACCAAAGATAACAAAGATATGTCACATATGACAAAAAAGATCAGATTTGGGCCACTTTTACCTGATTTGTTCAAGTAGGCTTACAGCTGATACAATCTAATGGCAAAGTTAAAGGCCATGCTCAAGCACCCAGCAGTGGCAGCTTAGTGGCACTGGGACTTGAACACTGGACCTTCTGGTCTATAGTCATGTCTTAACTGCTGCACAACCACAGTCTCACAGAAAAGAAGAAACCATACAACAGACATTCTCCAAAGTGATATTGAGTTATTACAGATATTTGCTGGTTCATTACACTGTGTGTTCGTTAGCCATGTCTTTATAAGGCAGCACCAGGGTAATGCATTCAGGCTACTATATTAAAGTGAGCAATAAAGTCAGCACTTAACAGACACTCTCAGCTGAAATGACGTACAACTGAGCTGAGCGGGTCAAGGATCTGGCAGCTTCAGCGGGATCCCAAGCAGATCTGTGTACAATCCAAAGATGCTTGATCAGGAATGGTCTTTTTGTAAGGGTAGCAGTCATGTAACCACCATTTCGTAAGAGGAACAGGGTGAAATGACTAAGATATGCTAACTCTCACAATGATTGGAAAAGAGTATTATGAAATTGAAAAGAGTATTATGACATGTCGTATCTGAGTTTGAAATTTTTGGGTCCAATCGTCAACAATATGTTATATATTACAGTGGTTGAGTGGCGCCTTCGGTTAACTCGCTGATGACCGACACGGACGTCCAGTGTTCAATCCTCAGCCACTGAGGTTGTTTTGAGACTGTGGTAGCCTAGCGGTTAAGGTACTGGACTACAGAACAAAAAGTCCAGGGTTCAAATCCCGCCTCTGCCAAGCTGCCACTGTTGGGTCCTTGAGCAAGGCCCTTAACCCATTATTGCTTGGATTGTAAGATTGTATCAATTGTAAGTCGCTCTGGATAAGGGCATCTGCTAAATGCTGTACATGTAATTGTTAAAACAACAAATCTAATGGTGGCAAACACACGTTTGCCTCATTTGTTAAGTAATGTCAGAGTTTAGGGCACAGTATTTGTCACATGTGCTAACGACCAAGCCCCACAACTAAAGGAACACCAAGTCTTGAACTGAAAGGGGAAGTCAGGCGAAAAAAGATCTGCAATGGATCCCAGATGAATAGGATGAGAGACCCACAAAACAAGACAGAACCCTGATCTCTGATGGTTCCTCAAGATGATGGTGCTCTAGCACAACTTGAAATGCAACTACAAAACCGAATGTCGGCAAAATGCCCATGTGCTCCCATTATTGCTCAAAACCGACAAACAAAGCTCAACTCAACAGAGGCAGGACAAACACCAGAGTGGCTCAGATGGTAGAGCATTGGTTCCCAATGCTGAGCAACCCTGGTTCATATCCCATCTCTGACGAGTTGTGCTTCAAGTTGTGTCTCTCTTAAGGGCAAAGCCACCCTATCCTGTGTAGATGGGTCTCATCCTGGTTAAAGTGCAGCTGAATTCTGTAATATTATTTCAGACATGATTGGACAACCAGAATCACTTTTTCTTCAGTTTCATAAATTACATATTAATCCCAAAAAGCTCAAACTGTTCATAGTGGAATTGTGTTGGAAATCTGAATGTTAGGTTGACGACAATGTACAGTAGCAGTGGGTAATATGACGATATTTTATCGTATTGTGATAAAGAACACTGACCAACTGCATGTTTCATTATAAAGGTGTGATTTGACCTGTTTAACTGGATGAAGTGCAGCACATTTTGAATAAAAATCACTTTACTAAGTACAGGATAATATTTGAATAGTAGTTTTTTAAGGATATAAAATGCATCGTGAAAATGTCTTTCATTATCATGATATAAATATTTTTACCATATTGCCCACTCCTAATGTACAGTTCCATTTAAAACCTTTTTGTAAATTTGTAAATATGCAATATCCCTGATGTTTTACAAAATCATAAAAATACCCATTAAAATCTAGACTTAATTACACTAGGAGCAGGTGGGTTGTGTAAACGCACATTTGTGCCAAAACCATTTTTCCTTGAATCTATAAGACTTGTTCTGTTTTTTCTCTCAATACATTACAGTCTGAAGAGAAAATGAGTGCAATATGGCACCCTAACCTCACAAAACCCTTTTAATCCTCACCACCTGCTCCCACTGTTTGTGTTACAAGCAAAAGAAGCAGAGAAGATAAAATATGTGTAAATGTCATGACGCTCAGCTACTGCACTGTTTATCAGAATCCATCCTCAGAGAAAGGCAAAGCTTCCACACAGAACGAGTACACACACACACACACACACACACACACACACACACACACACACACTTATGCCATGAGCAGTAGCAGCCCACACGGAGCCTGTGACTGCAATGAACTATTTCCATCCATGCTGCATTTTCACAACACAGCCCTGCTCTGGCAGAAACTGGCAGCTAATCCATTCTGATGTCTGTCAATTATTCAAGTACATGTCTGACACTCGTTGCTGCTACAACTAGGAAACTTGACACAGTTGAGAGAAAAAAAAGGCTTATTGGGTACAACTTCAACACCAGTGTCTGGAAATTCAGCAGTGTTAAAAATTCACGATGACTGAAGCGAAAACTGAGGATAGTCAGATTTTAAACCCTGCATTTCTTCAGCCATAAGAGGGACAGGATTTTAAACAAGCAACCACAACTGTGATAAGTAACCATAGAGTCGTTGCCTTTATATAACCACCTCTAATGCACTTTGTCTCATGCGTTTTTTATACAGTGGTACCTCAGTACTCTTCAGTAACTCGTTCCAGAAGTCTTGTCGAGTTAGGAAAATGAGGACCAAGCAAATTTTTCCCATAAGGTACAACCTCAAATCAGAAAAAGTGGGGGCGGTATGCAAAATGCAAATGAAAAAAAATGCAGTGTTCCTGACATTTACTTTTATTTCATTACAAACAGTGTGACACCAAAATATTTCATATTTTGTCTGATCAATTTAAATTTATTTGTTAATAAACATCCATTCCAACATTTCAAGCCTGCAACATATTTCAACAAGAGTCGGGACAGGAACAATTTAAACAGTTTTTTTTAAAAAAAACAAAATAATGATGTGATGATGAGATTACAATCAAGATTTGGAAAAAAAGAAGCAGTATCCACAAAAGGCAGAGTCTTCGAGGAGTAAAGATGGATAAAGGATCTCCAGTTCATCAACAAATCGTAAGAAATGATGTTCCTCAAAGAAGTACTAACAGGGATTGGCATATTTCAGTCCTAACTTTTTCTGATTTGGCTTGTTTTGCATTGTCTTGTTGAAAAATGCACGGACGTTCCCGGAAAAGATGCCATCTTGAAGGCAGCGTATGTTGCTCTAAAATCTCAGTGTGCTTTTCTGCATTAATGCTGCCATCTAAGAAGTGTAAATGACCTTTGCCGATGGCTTTGGGTGGTTGGACTTGCGGCATCCATTTCTTCCAAAAAAAATCTGGAATTCTGGTTTTACCACAATACACATTTCCACTCCCAGATGCCTCTGAGCCCAGAGAAGTCAACGTTGCTTCTGGACATGGTTAACATGAGGCTTCTTTTTGGCACAGTAACGTTTTAAGTGACATTTGTGAATGTAATTCTGTATTGCAGTGCTTGATAAAGGGTTGATAAAGTAATCCCTTGCAAACGTGGTTCTATCAGTTATTGATGATTGACGCTTCTTGATGCAGTGCCGTCTGAGGGATCGAGGATCAGGCCTCTTCAGTTTAGGTACTTAAATTCCTCGACATTCCTTACATTTTACATTTACAGCACTTAGCAGACGCCCTTATCCAGAGCGACTTACAATTAATACAATATTATAATCCAAGCAATTGTGGGTTAAGTTTCTCAAGGACCCAACAGTGGCAGCTTGGCAGAGGTGGGATTTGAACCCTGGACCTTTTGGTCCATAGTCCAGTACCTTAACCGCTAGGCGAGATATAGGAGATATATGTAACTGCTAGGAGAAATATGTAAATCCCTTCCAGTATTTCTTTGAGGAACATTGTTTTTAAATATTTCAATCATTTTCTAATACATTTGTTGATAAATTGGAGATCTTCTGCCCATCTTTTCTCCTCAGAGATTCAGCCTTTCGCGGTTACTGTTTTTGTACCAAATTATGATTACAATCACCTGTTTGAAATAACATCATTATTTAGTTTTTTCATTTTTTTGGGTTTTTTTTTTACCTCATTACTAGCCCTAAATGGTCCCTGTCCAACCTTTTTGTTTGGATTGTGTTGCAGGCCTGAAATGCATGAATGGATGATTATTAGCAAATGAACAGCTATTCATGACAAAAAGAAGGTTACATCGATACTAGTCAGTCACATTCAGATGGGGGCCAATGCATAGTGACCAATTAACTTTGGGATTAGAGGGAAACTCTAGCACCTGGAGTAAACCCACTTGGACACAGGGAGGACAGGCAAACTCCACACAGGTAGAGGCAGAGATCAGGATCAAAAAAGGACCTCTGGAACTGTGAGGCGACTAACCACATGTGCCACTGTGTCACCCATTCAGTGTATTTACATCCTGGTAATATGAGATTCTCTAAAACCAGAGCGCCTTACACTGAAAATTCACATTCATGATAAAAAACAAAAATACCCATCCCTATATGACATACACAATGATCAGCCATAACATTAAAACCACTCGCAGATGAAGTGAATGACACTTCGATGCTCTGGGCAATGTCCTAGCATTCATGTGGATGTGATTTTGACCCACACAACCTATCTAAACATTGTTGCAGACCAAGTACACCCTTTCATGGCAACGGAAACCCTAATGGCTGTGGCCTCTTTCAGCAGGATAACACACCACGCTACATGCCAAGAACTGACCAGGAATGGTTGGAGGAACATCTGTGCATCTGTGGGATGTGCTGGACAAACAAGTCCGATTCAAAGAGGCCGCACCTCACAAATGACCGGTCTTAAACGATTTACTGCTAATGTCTTGATGCCAGATACCACAGGACATCTTCAAAGGGGAGCTCTCACAATATTAGGCAGGTGGTTTTAATGTTATGGCTGATCAGCACATAAATAATATTACAAGCTAGTCTAAATAGTACCTATATTCCAGTCAAGGGAATTCAAGCTATAATGTACTGGACATTGGTGGACATGCCTAATACTCGGTAAATAAACTTGGATCATGATAATGTATTGCAAAAACTGTATGACTAAAATCAGATTGTCCAAGCTTAGTAGTTCGGTAAGAAGAATATGACAGAATACTTCAGAATACTGATACTTTATGATCTTCGATAGCAGCAATGAGATATTCATTTTCTCCCACACTCCATCATATTTCTGTCTTGTCAAATATATTTTTAGCTTAAAGGTTAAGCACTGTGTTCGCCCTTGGAGCGTTTGTCTTTTTTGTGACTACTCATTTTAAATCTCAAAGAACGTCCACTGATTCCAGCTGTCATCTGCAATGACACATCTACCTTTCTTTGCCTCCACTCCCAACCACTCTCTCTACCTCTGCCTGTACCTCAGGCCATGGATCTATCACTCTAAATCACACACAGCTGCCTGCGCTCATGGCAGCCATCAGATCGATATTTTACCCACACAGTCACAAGCAGCAGTGCTGCAGCCATTTGGCAGTGGAGAGCATCCACCCACTAAAGAATGGATTGAGGGAGGAAGAGAAGAGAGAAGCTCTGTCAGCAGAAGCAGGGCTGAAAGAAGAAGCTCAGCAATGCTGCTGAATGTCAAAATGATCAGCAACATGTGTCCATAACACAAATAGTTGATGTATAACACACAAATGTAATATGTATATAATATAGTATACACTGAGTGGCCACTTTAATTTGCCCTTTCACAATTTATGCTTCCCTGATAAAAAGACATGACTCCAGGGGACAAAAGAAAACTAAGTGAGCAAGTCTTCTGTGGATCAGTTTCAGTTTGAATCCACATTTGTAAACTGCCAAACCTTGTGGGGTTTCCTTGTACGACGTTGCTGAAAGTGTATCGAGAATAATGTCATAAGGAAAAACATCCACCCAAAGGGGATCCTGTGGATATAAGCAACTCACCTATGAAAGTGGTGAGACGGGAACGTCAAAAATCGTTCTGACAGGTGGTGCACAGTCAAGTAAATTGCAGCTGAATATGATGCTGGTGCTTCAATTAATGTGCCAGCCAAATCCAGATTTCTATTGGAACATGCTGATTGAAGGGTCAGAATCTGGCATTAGCAGCATGAATTGATGAGCCCTTCCTGTCACATGTCAACCGGGGGAGGCTGGTGGAGGTGGAGTAATGGTGTCGGGAATGTTTTCTTGGCATATCCTGATTCCTCTGATAGCTCTGGATTGATGTTTGGGCTTACCTAAGCATAGTGACCGACCAAGTTCATCCTTTTATGGCAGCTGTTTACCATACGGCAGAAGAACACGACAAAGTGCTGCTATTCTGAAGGCCAAAGGATGTCAAACATGCTACTCAATGGGTGTCTCTAATATATATACATATACAGTGGGAGCCACTCCTCCTTTGCCCGAGCGGTGTGTTTGGGATCATTGTCATGCTGGAAGACCCAGCCACATTCCATCTTCAATGCGCTCACTGATGGAAGGAGGTTTTGGCTTAAAATCTCACGATACATGGCCCCGTTCATTCTTCCCTTAACATGGATCAGTCGTCCTGTCCCCTTTGCAGAAAAACAGCCCCAAAGCATGATGTTTCCACCCCCATGCTTCACAGTAGGTATGGTGTTCTTGGGATGCAACTCGGCATTCTTTTTCTACCAAACACGACGAGTTGAGTCTTTACCAAAAAGTTCTATTTAGGATTCATCTGACCACATGATATTCTCCCAATCCTCTTCTGGATCATCCATATGCTCTCTGGCAAACTTCAGACGGGCCTGGACATGTACTGGCTTAAGCAGGGGGACACACCTGGCACTGTGGTAGCACTAGTGGTTAAGGTACTGGACTATGGACCACAAGGTCCAGGGTTCAAATCCCACCTCTGCCAAGCTGCCACTGTTGGGTCCTTGATCAAGAACCTTAACCCACAATTACTTGGACTGTAAGATTGTATCAATTGTAAGTCGCTCTGAATAAGGGCGTCTGCTAAATGCTGTAAATGCAGGATCTGAGTCCCTGTCGGCATAGTGTGTTACTGATGGTAGCCTTTGTTACTTTGGTCCCAGCTCTCTGAAGGAAATATAAGAGATGAAGGAAGATAAATGAGGAAGTGGAAGAAAGAAGAGAACCTTTTCGGTAAGAGGTATGTCAGTAATAGTGGTTAATCCCAGCTCTACTGAAGACATTGGTTCCACACACAGAGATCAGGATAGACCGCGAACACCTCCGTGCAGTTCTGGGGAATTTTTGCTCCACCAGTCTCATGATTATTTTGGACCCCACGGGGGATGAGATTTTTCGTGTGCGCCCCAGAATCGAGGGGGGAACGATGGATCGAGGGAATATGATCGATGGTCTTGTATGTTTTCCATTTTTCTACCCTTGCCTCCCACAAAGTTGATTTAATTTCCACACCAAACTGCTTTGGCTTATTGTAGATTCACTTTTCCCAGGCCTGGTGCAGGGTTCTTCACAATTTTCTTCCTGGTTGTCCTTACAAAAAACAGCTCTTTGGTCTGAGTTTGGAAGTTTCTGACTGTTGAGGGCTGTGGACAGGGGTTGTTCTTTTATTACAGATTGAATGGAGGTCAAAAAACAGGGCCAATTAATTACAGGGTAAACGAGTGGAGGGACCAGTAGTAGAGCTTCTTAAAGACAGGAAGTTACAGGTCTTGTGAAAAAGGCAGAAAGAAATCTTGCTTGTTTGTGGGTTGGGACCAAATACTTATTTTTCCACCATGATTACAATTAAATTCTTTAAAAATCCTACAAATGTGATTTCCTGGGATTTTTCCTTTCATTTTGTCTCTCATAAATGAAGTGTTAACCTATGATGAAAAAATTAACAACTCCTCTCTCGTTTCCTTTCTAAAGTAGGAGGAACACTTGCACAAAATCAGTGGCCGAACTAATTACTTTTTTTTTTATTTAACCCCACTGTTTATATTTTTAATTTTTAATAAGTGAAAAGTTAAGGGAAGCATTTCCACCACGCACCAAATGCGAAGGGACTCAAGGGATTGGGGATCCTTAAAAAAACATTGTGTAGCCTTAAGAAAAAACCACTTTCGGAAGAGAAAAAAAGCCAAACCACAAAAAAACCAAGGCCAACCGGTTTTAATTAAAATAATTTTTTAAAAAAACAGGTCATTGTATTAGGGAAGTAATATTAGAGGTGTGTGATCTTTTTTTGGGGGCCAAGGCAGTGCTAGTGTGTTGGTTTATATATATATATTATATATATAATTATATATATATAGATATATATATATATATATATTTTTTTTTTTTTTTTTTAGTAGTTAGAATCTATTACATCTCTAAAGTGTATTTTTGTTACAACTTGTAGGCCTATAACACAACCATATTGGTTTATAGTTATCATTTAACAGGCTCTCAAACGAACTTTACTTGCAAAGCAGATTTAAGGGGCCCAAAGAGTGGACAAGTTGGGTGGGGTTGGAAACATTTTCTAACATTCCAAACAGTCGATGGACCTAAACCCAAAAAAAAATTCAAAAAACTTGGACATTAATAAACAACTAATACTTCTTTTCCCTGATCGTCATTCCAATGTTTGTTGAGCGTTAGCATATCTTTGTCTCTTCACCTGTTTTCCCCCGTTTTGAAAAGGTGGTGTTTTCCATTGGATGCTACCCTTTCCAAAAAAGAAAAAGACAAACTCCTGACCTTGATGAAAAAGCTTCTTCAGAATGTTAAACACCTAGTCAAACTGGCCATCCCAAAATGAAAAAAATACCCCCAGATTCTTGTATTACTCAAATGTCAGAGGGAGGGGGAGGGGGGATTTCTCACTAAAATAACTTTCTACTGTCGGGAGGGCCTACAGAAAGCTGTTTATTCAGTTTTTAAATACTTTGCCATAAGAGTTTTCTATATTTTCTGATTGTATTCTATTAAGAGGAACCTGGAGGGGAAAAGAGAAAAAATAGGTATGGTCCATTATACCATTGTTAAATCAACAGTATAATTTTTTTTTTTTTTTTCTATTAATGGTGGCCTTACTGTTTTAAAGGACAGAGGTGACAATATAATACACAGAAACCTTTACTGAACTTACCTTGTCTGCTGGGGGCAAAATGAAAAAACAATGACAGATAAAAAAAGGACTGATAATCCCAGGACTTACAATCTACAGTACCAGGGGCCCCTGAAGACAAGTGATTACATCCTGTGGGAGTCTGTTGTAAAAAAAAAAAACCATCTGCCTTTTTTCAGCGCGATCCTTTCTCTAGGTCTATTACAAGTTCGGCTATTTGGGCTTTGAAATGGGGACCCGGGTTTGCAAATTCAAGCTTCAAGAGACACAGACCCCAAAACAACACCTTAAAATCCTACAGGACAGCTTACTTTCTTCATGTCTGCTTTTTTACTGCCTGGGTTTTAACACATAGAATATTTAAACCACGTTATGTTATGGCCAAATTCGATATGAATGTTTTCACAGACAAAAGGCGTTAAAACACATTGATTCTAAACTAGAAAAGGAAACTAATAGACAAACATGTTCACTCAAAAACTCGGGTATTGAATTTTTATGCCAAATGTGTCTTGTAAACATGTTCATGCATGCGTCAGCCAAATGTATTCATAAAGGTTTAAATCTACGGATTGTGGTTCCATGGATGTGGCTATATTTTCAAAGGGAGAAATTTGTGGTTATCTCTGACAGGGCACTCCTGGTCTGCGTCATGTGCCACAGACCCAGCCCTTCACCTGACCAGGGAAATGGAGAGTACTGTTGACAACTGGATAAGCAACTCAAGTCTTGCCTCACCAGAGGGAGCATGCACACTGGAGTGGTTCACCAACACAAACCAATGCTCTACCACTGAGTAACTCCAGTTCACTGGCCACTTTATGTGGTATACCTTGCTAGTACTGGGTTTGACCCCCTTTTGCCTTCAGAACTGCCTTAATTCTTTGTGACATAGATTCAACAAGGTGCTGGAAACATTCCTCAGAGGTTTTGGTCCACAATGTTGCAAATCTCCTGTTCAACCACATCACAAATCCTATAGGTTCGAGATCTGGTGACTGTGGAGACCATATCCCCCATACCATTACACCACCAGCAGCCTGAACCACTGATACGAGACAGGATGGATCCATGCTCTCATGTTGTTTATGCAAAATTCTGACCCTACAAACTGAAACCAGTGTGGTTTTCTGCTGCTGTAGCCCATCTGCTTCAAGGTTTGACTTGTTCGTCAGAGATGCTCTTCTGCATACTTTGTTTGTAATGAGTAGTTATTTGAGTTACTATTGCCTTTCTTTCAGCTTGAACCAGTCTGGTCATTCTTCTCTGACCTCTGGCATCAACAAGTCATTTGAACTGCCACTCGCTGGATATTTTCTCTTTTTCCGACCATTCTCTCTAAACCCTGGTTGTTAATGATGTTAATGATGGCTGTTAATGAAAACCCCAGTAAATCAGCAGTTTCTGAAATACTCCGACCAGCCCATGTGGCACTGTGGTAGCCTAGCGGGTAAGGTACTGGACTCTGGCCCAAAAGGTCCAGGGTTCAAATCCCACCTGCCAAGCTGCCACTGTTGGGTCCTTGAGCAAGGCCCTTAATCCACAGTTGCTTGGATTGCAAGACTGTACCAATTGTAAGTCGCTCTGGATAAGGGTGTCTGCTAAATGTTGTAAATGTAAATGTAAAATCACATATCTTCCCCATTCAGATGCATGGTTTGAAACTCAGCAGGTTGTCTTGACAATGTCTACATGACTAAATGCAATGTGTTGCTGTCATGTGATTGACTGATTAGATGTGTGTGTGTTAGCGTGCAGCTGTAGTTGCAGTATACACACACACACACACACACACACACACAATAAAAACATTACATTTGATCAAAAGACAGCAGTAGATAGTAGGTGAATGATAGTACAGTGGTACCTCGTTTCTCGACCACCTCGGAACTCGAATTCGGTTCTCGAAGAAACTAAAAAAATTTGTCTCGGTTCTCGTCGGTTTCTCAGTACTCGCCGCACTTATTTAAACGAGTCGAGGCGCATGACTCGTTTCAGCCAAAAGTCGATTCACGATTCATGAGTCACTACACAGTGATTCAGTTTCACAGTACCTCTCACTCAGTGAAGATCTTCACCATATTTTTCATGTTTAAAAATGATGTCTACAGTACTGTATTCTTAGTGCAAATAAGTCTCCATGGGTGCTAAAAAGGTTAGTATTTACAGCCAACTGAAAGCAAAATCGTGTCCTAAATCCCGCAGAACACAGGCTACAGTTAGCATTAGCAGCTATGCTAGCACCCGGAGTTCACCAATAGAGTAAGTGTTTTGCTTTTACTTTTCACTTTCAATCCATTACTCACTAAATCACATGAGAAGCTTTGTGTTAATGATTTTGGTCAACTGTAAGTTAATGTATAAGTGTTTTAAACATTACCTTACTTATCATTACTCCGCTATGATACAGTATAGTCTGCTCTACCAAACCCGTGTTAAACTCAACAGTTCTTGATACATTTAACTTATGATGGATTTGTCGGAACATATCCCCATGGTAAATCATAGAGCACCTTGCAATACAACTCCATTAATGCATATAATGCCTTATATGGAGTGGATTTTCTGGGTATCTGGAACGTATTGATTCAATTTACATTATTCCTTATGGAAAAAATGTGCTTGGTACTCGTTGTTTTCGGTTCTCGACAAGGCTTCTGGAACAAATTAACGACGAGAACCGAGGTACCCCTGTATATGCCACAGATGGTGGATAGATACTGATTTAAAAATATGTTCTATCCCCAGC
Source organism: Ancistrus triradiatus (assembly GCA_025084515.1). Classification (NCBI taxonomy): domain Eukaryota; kingdom Metazoa; phylum Chordata; class Actinopteri; order Siluriformes; family Loricariidae; genus Ancistrus; species Ancistrus triradiatus. The sequence goes on from JAJAGP010000532.1 coordinate 358,864, forward strand.
CTACATGATAATCTATCCAATGACCCATTTATCCTTATTATACAGCATTCATATTTCAAAGCACAACATTCAATGCTTGAAAATACTATTTTGATTACATTTCTATGAACTACTTGCAATCCTAAATGTGGCCTGCCAGTCAGAAATAGGCTGCTTTAAATAGATACTGATACGAAGAAGGAGGTTGTGGAATTAAGCCTGCCTCTGTCCTGACAGGCGGTGTGAAAGAGAGATAGTTGCGTGCCTTTCACTCTCTCTCTCTCGTTCCCACTCTTTCACGAAATGCACATTCTTCAGCACTCCTTTTCACATTCTCCAACTCTCACCCTCATCTGTTGTGCCTACTTTACACTTTTGCTTCCCCCATCGCTAACAATGCAGCAGTATCTTCTTTATTAAACTTCTCATTTACACATGGCAGGTAAATCCTCTTTTTCCATCTCATATTTATTCATAATAATGCACACACTATTATTTGCAAGCACAGGGATTTTGTAGTTTGCTGTACAGTTTGTTATTGTTGCGTGGAGGTAGATTCCTTCCTGTGGAGGAGCTGGCAATAAAGCCGTGTTTACTGGAGGCTCTAAGAGGCTTTTGCTACTGCAAAGTCATCAGCCTCCTGTGCACAAAGGACAAAGATGATTGGAAATAATGCTGGCTCACAGCCACTTGGTTAAAAGACCATAAACCCCTCACAGTCCTCGGCAGATAGGTCTGGCCTGTATCGCAGCTGTGCTGCTTCACCATGGTTCTCCTGATTGCCCCAGGACAAATTATGCCGCTTCCATATCAACTGCCGTGGCTAAGGTCAGCCATAAGAAGCAGGTCAGTGACAGGCTGGAGGCCGGGGTCAAAGAGCAAAAAGGGAAACCGGCCAGCAGGTGCTAAGAGAGTTGATCTGCCAAGCACCCTGGTGCTGATTTGCATATTCTGAAGGCATGGCACGAACACTTTACTAACACAGCTCTGGACTTGAGCACAAGTTTATTAGGGAAGTTTCATGATCAATAAACAAAACAAGCAAGGCGAGAAGCCCTCCCAGTAGTCCTTATACCGGTTATATCCACATCTTTAGAGAGGGTGAAAGACATAAAAATAAAATGCAAGCTGTGTCCCGGTACTTTCTGAAAATAGACCATAACATTAATACCACTTGCCTAATATTGTGTGGGTCTCTTGTGACACCAAGGTTCTGGCTTATCGAATGCATAGACTCCACAAGACCCCTGAAGCTGTCCTGTGGTATCTGGCACCAAGACATTAGCAGTAGACATTTGAGTAAGTCCTGCAAGTTGCAGGGTTGGATCTCCATGAATCAGACTTGTTTCTGATGAGATCAGATTGAGATCTGGGGAATTTGAAGGCAACACCTTGAACTCTTTGTCATGATCCTTAAACAATTCCTGAATGATTTTTAGAGTGTGGCAGGAAATAGCGCTGTTATGAAGTTCTTGATCTGCAACAATGTTTTAGGTAGGTAGTATGTATCAAAGTAACATCCACATGAGTGCCAGGACCCAGCAGAACATAGCCCAGAGCATCATACTGTCAGTGTTATTCACATCACCTGTCAGTGGTTTTAATGTTCTGGCTGATGGGTGTATGTGCTAAATACATTGTCTTAAAGCGGAAGAAGATTTTTAAAGGCTATAATAAATTTACACAATGAACATTAGCCTACATGTGATTCAGATCTAGTGCTTCACTGTTATATGTTATGTCCACTGATACAATGCTAAAGAGCATTTCTGTTGTCACAACGCCTAACTGAACTATCTGTAATGGCTTATCAGTTATTTGTAGGTCCTGCTCTAGCTCTGATAACCCCTTAACTCTGTCTTTGACAGACGTTCCCAAAGCTTTTTCTTACATGACCTAAAACAGGGCTTCTTAACCTTTTCACCTCAAGGTTCACTCATTCATATTCAGAAAACCTAATGGTCCACTTTTCATTTCATTTCATCCACTGAAAACTAACATTTACATTTAGTGACTTAAAATCAATACAACCTTACAATCCAAGCAACTGTGGGTTAAGGGCCTTGCTCGAGGACCCAACAGTGGCAGCTTGGCAGGGCCTTGGACCCTGGATCTTCTGGTCCATAGTCTAGTACCTTACCCGCTAGGCTACCACAGTCCCAAGACTTTTACATTTTATAGCATTTAGCAGACACCCTTATCTAGAGCGACTTACAACTGATGCAATCTTAGCCATTACAATTGTTACAATCCAAGCAATTGTGGGTTAAGTTCTAAGTAACAATTGTGGGTTTTCTTAGTTCTAAGTAACTGAAAAGAACAGTCTTAAAACAGACTCAAAGTATCCTAAGCAGCCACCAGTGTTCAGCAGTCTCCATATCTGTGCTCATTGGTATTTTATTTATTAAGATATCTTCTTAGGGCAGTATTACACATGATTGTTTCTGTGAGGTGACCAATCATAACACAAAGGGGGTGTGGTTATAACAACTTTGAATGTGGCAAAAAACACTCACTACTTTAAAGCAAGCAGCTCAACTAGCCCTCAAACAGATGAGAAAATTCTTAAAAAAAAAGTTTTTGAAGCAATGAGCATTTTTCACCACATTCAAAATTGTTATGACCACATCCCAACCGTGTTCTGATTGGTCGCCCCTCACAGTACCAATCATCTGTAATACTGTCCTCAGAAAATCAATCAATAAGGAAAACTCCAACCTGCCATATCTCAAGTTAATATAAACAAAACATATACCAACACACCTAAGTTATTGTTTTACACCTCTATTAATATTTAAATTGTTTATCATTTGCAGACAATTGATTTATTCTTTCTTATTACTAAGTAATCTTGATTAAATTTCTATTTTTTATTTGAGATGCACAGAAAAATTAGAACACTCAAAGCTTAGAGAACAAAGGCTTGGACTCGGCACACAAACAAATTGAAATCTAACATTAACCTTTGAGGCACGCAGCTTCAACCGGTTATGACCAGGGCTTTCAAACATGGACATAGGGCATGTGATGGGAAATGAGAAAAATATGAGATAAATAAATATCCTGGTGGAGACGCAGGGCTGGGACGAGAAAGTGTAAGAGAGTCAGAAAGTCTGGGATGGAATGCAGACTGTTGGAAATTGAGAAGTAAAGTGCAAAATCTAAAATCAAGTGTCAAAATTAACACTTTAAAAACTGAATTTTAGAAGGTCATTAAAAATTGTTGTTTCTTTCACTCTTCTGTGCAGGTCAGTTCATATTAAGGACAGACGCAAAAACTGTTGCTCTGAAATCACTGTTCATGTGATATATTATGCATCATTAATACACCAAAAAAAAAAAAACAAGGCGTGGCAGCTGGAAAGGCGTGGTCCCAAGCGGCAGCTGCGCAGGCATGTGGTGGTGATTAACATGCTATTTAACTCATATCTCTGTACCACTGAGGAAGAGAGAAAACGACCAGGAAGATTACTCTTTAAGTAAGCTTGCTTGTCATAGTCCACGTTTTCTGTCTTTTGTCAAAATGTTGGTTTTATGGCTTAATTACTATTACAGCCCATACGAACTACTGCTGTCCCTTGAGTTAGGTCTACGGACCACTAAGGGCAGCTTAAAAATGGTCCATTTTGGTCTAAACAAACCAGCGCTTGAGAAACCCCTGATCTGATCTGAACCCTGAGGAAATATTGTCCCCTCTGCAACTGGTTTACAACAACCAATCAGGCCTGCTCCCTCACTGATCCACTCACTCTGTTTCATCAGCTGCCACTCACACTTCTCTGACTGCACCCAACTCTAACAGGGAATTTCCCTTATTGTGAATATGTAACGCCGGTGCCGGCCACGGAGCAGAGACCAACGCAAGCCACGGTCAGGTAAGTGGTTTTTATTACAATGAGAAACAGGGGAACGGAAGGTGGAGACTGAGGGTAGGGACATTGTGAATCCACGAGGAGTGAAGAACAGAGTTGGAGGGTTATATAGTGAGGAATGAAGAACAGGTGCACGGATCACGAGGTGCAGCGAGCCGGGCGGGCCGGGGTGGGCTGGACGAGCCCCCCCCCAGGAGTCCGAGTCGGAGCTAGGAACTCCACATGTTGATTCCCGCCGCGTGGTTCCGGGGGTTTCCTCCTTGCCGGGCGGAACCCCCGGAGAGACCGCCAGCATTCGAGCGGCCGGCGAGCGGAAACGGCGGCTGAAGCTGGCGGGCATAGTCGCGGAGGGAAGACCCCGGCGAGCGTGGGCGCGGCTGGAACGCCGCCGAGCGGGGGCGCCGGCTTGGACGCCGCCGAGCCGTGGGCGCCGGCTGGACGCCGCCGAGCGTGGGGCGCCGGCTTGACGCCTCCGTAGCTATTGTGCCGGCTGTACGCCGCCTCTTCGATGGTGCCTTCTTCTGACTCCTCCTCTCTATGGTCCCTTCCTGTTAGCCTCCGCTCTCTTTTTCCTTCTGGACCGGCCGGCGATCGGATCCGCGGAGGGCAGGCTGGCGATCGGAGTCGTCGGAGGGCAGGCTGGTGATCGTAGTCCGCGAGGGCAGCTGGCGATCGGAGTCCGCGGAGGGTAGGCTGGCGATCGGAGTCGCGGAGGGAGGCTGGCGATCGGAGTCGCGGATGGTAGGCTGGCGATCGGAGTCGCCTAGGGTAGGCTGGCGATCGGAGTCCGCCTAGGGTAAGGCTGCCGATCGAAGTCGCGACTGGAGGCGAACTGAGGCGGGAGTCCGCTGGGCGGCGGAGGCGGCAGCGGCGTAGAGAGTCCAGGGCGAGCCCGTTGACGAGCGGAGAAAAGCGCGTCGAAATCAACGGGAACATACTCCTAGGCAACCTCCCCAAGCCGGCACGGATGTTTGGCGAGCCACCGTCCTTCGGTGGTCTCGCGGCCTGAGCCAGTAGCTGCTGTCTCCATGTCGGTGGATTCAACTGTAACGCCGGGTTGCCCACGGAAGCAGGGAGACCCAACGCAAGCCACTGTCAGGTAAGGTGGTCTATTTACAATGGAGAAACAGGGACGGAAAGGTGAGACGAGGTAGGGACATTGTGGAATCCACGAGGATGAGACAGTGAGGGTTATATAGTGAGGGAAAAGAAGAACAGGTGCACGGATTCACGCGGTGCGGCAGCGACCGGGCGGGCCGGTGGGCGTGACAGAATAATTTCCTGTGGGCCAATACATTTTATAGATTTATTCTGGCTTTTACCCTGTTTTTTGTCACTTCCTTTTATCAATACAAATCACAAATCAATGTAAAAAAACCACTGTTGTTTACGTGTTGCACACAACTCCGATCTAGAAATCAGATGAAGAAATCAGATAAAGAGAGCTGGATTTTATCTCAGTAATTTGATTTCTTAAAGCATTTATCCCCATAGTCCGATTTCTACTGTGTTTCTCCACACATTAACACAAAGGGGGTAGCAGAAAAGAACGCGGTTGCCAGGTCTGCTTATTCTTAGAGATTTTGCTTCTTTTGGGCTTATTTACTTAGACCTGGCAAGGAATTCGCTCGCAGGAGCTGGCAGCCCTGCATTAAACACACCACCTGCTGAACGACGAAGATTCTGTGGAGACTCAAATGCTGTATATTCAAGAAAATGGAGAATTGTATTATTTTATATTAAAGTTTGAAATTTACATCACATCTTTCTGTGAGATAACTGGCTGGTTGGAAATGTGAAATCCGATTATTGAGTCATGTACAGCGGTGCTTGAAAGTTATAATATTAAAGTTATATACATTTAACAGATATATAACAGAATAGATATATATATATATACACATATATATACACACACACACATATATATATATATATATATACATATATATATATATGTGTGTGTGTATAGATATATATCTATATATATTATTTGTATATATAATATATATATATATAACACACACACATATATATAATATATATACACCCACTCTATATCTATATTAATATAATATATAGAGGTGTGTGTGTGTGTAGTATATACAATATACATAGATACACACACACTATATGTATATATAAATTACATATATATATTACATATATATATATATATACAATATTATATATATTATATAGCATATATATATATATATATATAATATAAGTAATATATATATATAAATGTTATTGTCTATAACTTTACTATTCTAACTTCAAGCACCGCTGTACACTCATAATCGGATTTCCACATTCCAACCAGGCCAGTTATCTCAGCAGAAAGATGTGATGTAATTTCAAACTTTAATATAAAAAATAAAGTCTCATTTTATATATATATATACACATTATATACATATATATGTGATGTATATACATTTGTATATATATACATATATATATATATCTATATATATATATATATATATATATTATATTATAATATATTGAAGAGAATTTTGAATAAATTGGTATATATATATACATATATATAATATGTGGGTGTTGTGTATATATCTATGTGTATACATATATATAATATATATCTATAATAATATATAGTATATATTATTATATATAATATATATAGTATATATACACATACACATACAACACCATATATATATATATATATATAAAATCATTGTTCCTCATAAATAAGTGACGCAAGTAATGATTTTTTGTCTCATTTTTGTTTACACTGGTTCCCTTTTATCTACTTTTAGACTTGTGGGAAAAATGAATGATTTTTTTAGGTCATATTTTCCGCAGAAATTCAAAAGGGTTCACAACTTCAACACCTCTTAAACCCAGAGATTCCCATAACTTATTACTGAAGGAGTCTATACTGGTGATCAGATTACTGAAAAAACACACTCACTGTTATAACTATATATTAAATACTGTAGTTAATGTTCATGTCAATCATTTCATGTCTATTGAGCATTGGTTGTATCAACCACAAAATGGCCCTGACAACCACAATAATAACCACCTGACAACCATACCAAAGCCTCAACAATGTGCTCTCAATTACTTTCATTCTCCTTTAAGTGAAAAGATGACTATTACTGCTTGACAAAGCATATAATAATGTTCAGAGCAACTAACAACTGTCAAAATATTACAATGTACAATTCAAACAATTGTGGGTTAAGGACTTTGTTTAAGTGTCTAATGGTGGGAGATTTGCAGTGCTGGGGATTTAACAATGGATCTCCTGTTCCACAGTCCATAGTACCTTAACTGCGGTGTCACTACAGTCCTCTGTGGACTACTGTCTTCATAGAATAAAGTCAATGGGATCCAAATGGAAAAGATACACAACTACAGAAGAGAACAAGTACATTACAGTCTTGCGGTTTGAGAAAAGGGAAGCAGTTGGTACTAAACGTGTAATCTTAAGCAAAAAAAAAAAGGACCCGGGAGGCTAGACAGGAAAAAAACTTATTTTCTACAATTGTCACATGGTCCAGTGGTGACATACACGAGACCACTGCAGCTTGGTAATCTCAGTATGTGCTAGGCCCTGGGAACCCAATCCATGAAGCTCCTGATATCCAAATCTTGTGCTGACATGCTTGCAACGGCAATTTGGAGTTCCGATGGGTGTCTTGCAGCCGATGATTTTACCCGCCACGCATTTCGGCACTCACTGATCTCAATTTCTGTAAGATGGCACTTTTGCCTTCTAGACTAATTTTTGATACAGCACTAACATTACTTATAGGCATATCCCGCAAGTGCAGGCTTTGAGAAAGAGACTGAAAGGTGAAGCCTGTGACAATTCCCCTACTGACTCACCGGATTTCATGTCGTTTAAAACTTACCAAAGTATTATCCAAGTCGTTATGACTTAATCTACACCAAGTTTTTCTAAATGGCATAGGTATAGGCTGGCAGAAGTGAACCCACTCCAAGAAGGGGAATACTTTGTCCATAATGTTGCATTCAGATTGCTAAAGTGGTGCAAAAAAGTATTTAAGTCAGCCACGGATTTGCAAGTTTTCCACTTGAGAAGATGAAGAAGTCTGTCATTTTCATAATGGTATCCTTCAACTATGGGAGACAAAAGAGAAAAAAAATCCAGGAAATCACAATGTAAGGATTTTTTAAATATTTAATTGTACGTCATGGTGGAAAAATAGTATTTGGTCAATAAATTTGGCCAACTCACTACTGAAAAAAACAGATTTCCTGGCTCTCACAGACCTGTAGCTTGCTTCGTCTTTACGAAGCTCTTCTGTCCTCCACCGTTACCTTTATTAATGGCACCTGTTTTGACCTGTTATCTATATACAGACACCTGTCCACACCTCAAACAGTCAGACTCAACTCAGACCAAAGAGCTGTCGAACACCAAGGACTGCACCAGGCTGGGACGGTGAAATCTACCATAGGCAAGCAGGTGGTGAAAAATCAACTGTGGAGCAATTGTAAGACATACAGACCATTGATAATCTCCCTTGATCTGGGGCTCCATGCAAGATCTCATTCCCATGGGTCAAAATGATCTGAGAATGTGAGCAAACTCCCAGAACTACACAGAGTACCTTATGAATGACCTGCAGAGAGCTGGGACCAAAGTACCAAGGCTACCCTCACTAACACACACGCAAAAGAGACTCAGATCCTGCAGTGCCAGGCGTGTCCCCCCTCTTTAGCCATACAGGTCCAGCCCGTCTAAGTTTGCCGAGATCATATGGATGATCAGAAGGGATTGGGAGAATATCATGTGGTCAGATGAAACCAATAGAACTTTTTGTAAATACTCAACTGGAGGAAAAAGGATGCTGAGTCACATCCCCAAGAACACCATCCTACTGTGAAGCAAATGGGGGTGGAACATCATGGCCGCCCCCCCCCCTTGGGGGCTGGTTTTTTCTGCAAAGGGGACAGGACGACTGATCCGGTTAAGGGTAGAATTAACTGGCCATGTTCGGGAGATTTTAAGCCAAACCTCCTTCCATCGGTGAGCCATTGAAGATGGAACGTGGCTGGTCGTTCCCCGCATACATGATCCCAAACACACCGCTCGGGCAACAAAGGAGTGGCTCCGTAAAAAGCATTTCAAGGTCCTGGAGTGGCCTAGCCAGTCTCCAGACCTCAATCCCATAGAACATTTGTGGAGGGAGTTCAAAGTCCGTGTTGCCCCAAAACATCACTGCTCTAGAGGAGATCTGCATGGAGGAATGGGCCAAAATACCAGCTACAGTGTGTGCAAACCTGGTGAAGACTTACAGCAAATGTTTAACCTCTGTCATTGCCAGCAAAGGTTATGTCACAAAGTATTGAGTTGGACCAAATTTATTGACCAAAGACTTATTTTCTACCATAATTTACAATTAAATTCTTTAAAAATCCTACAATGTGATTTCCTGGAATTTTTTCTCATTTTGTCTCTCATAGTTGAAGTGTACATATGATAAAAATTACAGACCTCTCTCATCTTTCTAAGTAGGAGAACTTGCACAATCAGTGGCTGACTAAATACTTTTTTGCCCCACTGTACTTCTGAAAGGTCAGAAAATATGTCATGCATATTCAAACTCATTTCCTGTTCCAAAAGCATCTCTATACTAATCAAGCAAAGCATTAAGTCAAGGTTGATGTTCCTTGAGTGGAGCATTGCTTTTAATTATGGTCATTACTAAGACTAGATCAATTCCATTGATGTTTTGTTTATCAATACTAACTACCGTGCTGATCCTATTAGTGTCCTGACAGCATATGATCATAATTAAATCCTACTTGTTTGTTTATTGACCTCGACTTTTCCAATCACACAGGAGACTACCAGGCAGCCGTGGCTTCAATACTAAGGGCCAATATACATAGGGTCTTATACGATCTGTAAAGCCTGCAGTACAACTGAAAACTCTGTGAAAATCTCTCAACATCTGAAATTTCCCCAGGGTCATTGTTCGTTTGTTTGTTCTTTCCATCTATTATATAATTTATATATACACTAACCGATCATTTTATTCTTTAAGGTATAATCCTATACAGTTGTTTCTTCATTGAGAAAGCCATATGTATACACTAATATCAGATAAAGATGTATACTGCTTTGTATACAACCTGCCTCTAATTTGATGTAGTGTAGGTAGAGTTTAAGCTGAAACATTACACATTATACAAAGTGCTGAGTGACAACTTTTTTGAACATCACAGGACCATTCTGTAAAGTGTTTCTAAAACCTAATCCTCCAAGCCATCTCAAGACAATGAAAGACTTAATAAAAACCTAACCACAGCAAAAAAAAAAGAAAAAGATTCTGAAGTGCTTGATGTGCACAATGGTTTTATTGGATCTGTGTGAAAAAAGCTTATGGCAGTAAATGAGGTACGAGTTATGCACTGAGAAAAGACACACATTTAACTCCTTAAATCCTTTCTGAATAGGCTTGGTGGCAGATTGTTCACAGTTATTGGAATTCCTGTACAGAAAATGTGCGAGTAAATTAAACTGTAAGTAATACTATTGAGCATCCAACAGTAAGGAAACAGTTAATTCTTGGGATGCCCCTTGAAAATGACAGATTAGAAGGTTTTAATGTATTTTTGTATCATGTACCTTAAGTGATTTGTGTATTAAAACAGTGGCTGCAAACTTAAAGCATCACTTATATTATATAATAATATAACAACTGGGAATACTTTGGGTTTGGTTTTCGGGATAGACAGTACAAGAAGTATGCAAGAGGTCCTTGAAAGTATTTCAAAGTCGAGAAACTCCCAGTGTCAGTGCAGATTGGATACACAGTGTTACAAGATAATGTTCTTCACAATATTTTGCAGAAGAAAATATATTTTCATCTTTCTAAACTCTGGAGCAGGCAGTCAAAACAACTGAAGAATAAATCACAAAGAAAGACTACTACTGCATTAATAAAATGACCACGCCAAAGGAGACAAAAAGCTAAATCTGTCTGTCCTTGTGAATTACAGTCCCCACTGGAGTATACAGTCTACAGGTCAGTAGGTCAGTAACAACAGGAGAGGATGTATTGATTAACTGTATTGATGAGGCTAATTCCTGCTTCCTCTAGTTTTCACTTTCCCACACTGTAAAGATCTGTAGACTAAATCCACAGAGTTTTCCTGTGCCACTTAACTTGCCCAAGATGGTGATTCAATGACACCTACACCATCAAGAGGTCTCTGATAGTCCGTAGGACTCCATCATCAAGTAATGAAATGTGGTTAAGCAAAGATTACTTACTGTGAAGTATGAAAACAAATTAAATTGCAACCCCAAATCAGAAAAGGTTGGCACAGTAGGGAAAATGCAAATAAGAATACGCAGTGTTTCTTCCATCGACTTCTATTTCATTTCAGACAGTTGAACCCAAGATATTTCATGTTTTTTTCTGGTCAACCTTCATTTCATTTGTTAATAAACATCCATTCCTGCATTTCAGGTCTGCAACTCATTCCAAAAAAGTTAGGACGAGAACTATTTAGAGATGGCAATGCGGTTGAAAAAAAACACATAAATACTGATGTAATTTCAAACAGATGATGCTAACAAGTGACTGTAGTCATGATTTGGTACAAAAGCAGTATCCACGAAAGGCTGAGTCTTTCAGCACCAAAGGTACATTTACAACATTTAGCAGACGCCCTTATCCAGAGCGACTTACAATTGATACAATCTTACAATCCAAGTAATTGTAGGTTAAGGGTCTTGCTCAAGGACCCAACAGTGGCAGCTTGTCAGAGGTGGGATTTGAACCCTTGATCTTCTGGTCCAGAGTCCAGTACCTTAACCACTAGGCTACTACAGTCCTAAGTAGGTTAGCGGCAGATTTCCAGTTTGTTAACAGATGTAAGAAAATGACTGAAAACAATGTTCCTCAAAGAAAGATTGGAAGGGATTTGCATATTTCATATTTATACATAATACCATTAAACGATTCAAGGAATCTGGAGGACTTCTGGTTCTTAAAGGGCAAGGGCACAAGCCCAAACTGAAGACAAGTGATCTCTGATCCATCAGACGCATGAAGAACTTTTCATTCATCAACAGCTGATAGAACCACATGGACAAGGGTTTACTCTGGCAAAACTTTATCAAGCACTACAATACAAAGTTACATTCACAAACGCCACTTAAAACTTTACTGTGCGAAAAAAGAGTCTTGTGTTATCCATCTCCAGAAGCTCAGACGCATCTGGACCATCACACAGTGGAAACATGTATTGTGGACAGACAAATTAGTATTCCACACTTAAAACACTTCATCGCTCAGGGCCAAAACGTCTTTTAAGCGTTGTGAGAAAGAAAGGCAACATTACAAAGTGGTAAATGCTTTACTGTCCAACTTTTTTGGAATGTGCTACAGGCCTGAAATGCAGGAACAGATGTTTATTAACAAATAAAATGAAGTTGAACCAGATGATGAACCAGAACTAGAAAAACATGAAATATCTTGGACTCATACTGTCTACAGTGAAATACAAGTCAAAGTACATGGAATAAACATGGAATTTTTATTTGCATTTCCCATACGGTCCCAATTTTTTCTGGTCTGGGGTGATGTGAAAGGTATGTGAAAGATTATTGTCACTCTTATATGAAGTTGAGCAGATCTCAGCAATGTACCAACACAACCTCGCAGTGGTCATGACCTAGCTGTTTACAAAATGGAACTAAGCAGTTTACTTGGTTAAAGGAGTGAAATTGGTTTGTTTTTAAATATGATGAAAGCCCCAATTCCCCAGTCTGGCATTAAGCACTGGAATTTTATGTGACTGGAAATGACATACATTCAAATCCAGATGTCCAAACTCCCATTACCCAAACACTTAATGTCGATGTGCATACTTCACATTTTATTTTAACTTTGACTCCATGACTTTAGTTTCTCTCTTAGATTTATCATCTACGCCGCCCAAGGAGGTTGGGTCCCTTTTTGAGTCTTGGTCCTCCC
>JAJAGP010000533.1:0-70000 GCA_025084515.1 Ancistrus triradiatus
ATATCGTTTCGGTCGATGGTTGAGCTCTGTCTTGTCTCCGCGTTACATCCTGCCAGAGGCTTCCACATTCCAAGTTTCAAAGTTTCTCAGGTCCAGGGATCTGGGTAATTTGTGTAACAAACAGCAAAACTTTCATGCATGTTTCTATCCTCTTAAAACCTAGAATGTACTGTGTTCTGTATGCAGGTCACAGTCTGTTTTGTTGATTATAATGGTCATGGGATGCTGTTTTAGCCACCACAGAAAACCAGAATATGCTATTTTAACAGGGTGGCTAACTTGTACACATATCTGTACTCTGCTGGAAAAACAGCACAGTCCTGCACAAGTTGTGTTTTGGACACTGGTATGCTGGTCGACCAGCTTTACCAGCAAGACAATTTGAGTTCACTAAACATCACTAACCAGCATTAACCAACTTGGACCAACGCCAACAAGTGACCAGCATCCAAAGCACAACAATCTCTGGTCATTGCTGTTTTACTCTAGCAGGGTAACTGTCTTGTAGCTTTTATATATAAATATTGACTATATTTTGGTGCTTACACCAATTTAACCCATATTTGTGAGGTAGGATGTATTTTAAGGAGACATTTAATAATATGAACTAAAATATACATTACATTTGAAAGTACTATACATTGTAATTAATGTACAATTCCTTACAGTGCTTTAAGAGTGTAAACCTAAACATTGCATTAAGCTGTTGATTGCGGCTGTGGTGCTACGTGCTATATAACTGATTTTATATACGTGTTACTTCTACGTTTACATCAATTAGCATGTTTATCTACTTCTGTAGGTCTTAGGATCCGGAGTTACTGGGTCGTGTTCATCACTAGAGGTCGCTAGAGACTCTAGAATTTTAACACGATTGAACCTTTCTGTCTAAGCCCCTTAGAAAAAGTGTCATTGAAGAATCATCTGTCAAGTTTGTATTCGTTAAAGTAACGAAAAATAAAATTATAATTAAGTACTTTTGTGAGGTGAAATATATCAAAATAGTAAAGAAAAACAAAACAGAAACTACACATTTCGCACATTCTTTAACTAACTAACTTCTGATGGTTAACTGTAACTAATGAAGATACATTTTATAAACCTACATGTATTTATTACACTAAAGTTACAATTATTAATTTTATTTCAGTAAAATTACAATTTCTTTTCTGCCAGTTGTGGAAACAGTTTGCTGAGTGTAGTCATGCATTGCTCGCTAACAATATTCTTTGGGTCGACACAAAATAAAAGTCTCCATCTGTTCTAATGGCTGTCAAGTTAGCTAATTATTATATACAAGAAATCTAGCTATTGGGTTTGAATGAATTAAACTATGCTAAAATAGGGAAAAAATGCTAAAATACCATTTAGCTGCTATTACTTAGATGTAAATATTGTATATTTCAACATTTTTTACAAATTGCAAAGTTCCTATGTTCACAAAGGAGCAAATGGCATCTGCCTAAAGAAAAAAAACTGGCTGGAAAATGTAAGCAAACTAGCATTTCATATGAAAACTAATAATTATATAAAAGTTGAAACTATAATTACATTGTCTTGAACGGTATACTTATGTGCACACCTTGCATATTTGCATGCACTTCAAATATCCACTTTTATAATGGACTGTAAAACGCAGACTTCAATGCTCTACTCTTACAAAGAACTCTTGCATTTTGTTCAAACATATTCTTCATTCAGACTATGGTCAAAGGTTCCTCCTTTCTCATTACTCATTTTAGTTAAGAAAAACCACATTCTCCATAGACAAACATCTGCAGTAGAGTGGGCTATACTGAAGAGGTCAGTGATGTTCTGTATGGAACTGAAATATGAAGCCACTTTTCCAACAGGTTCCACTAACTTCTCCTCTTTGACTTCTGACCTGTTTGACTGTAAGTGGCTATTCTAAAGAGAACATTTTAGGAGCAACAACAACTCAGAAATGAAGCCACAGAGGTTCACAGGGCCTGCCTTATGCTGAAGCTCCTAGAGCATAAAAAATTAATGTCCTCACTACTGAGTTCCAAACTGCTTCTAGAAGAGGGTCAGCAAACATAGTTTGTAAAGAGCTTTACATAGCCATACAGCTGCTCAACTTTTAAGATAACTTAAGGGTTGTTTGTTTTATTTAACGTCGCCATCAGCATCAATAGCCATTTCAGCAATTAACACAAGGTTTCGTCAAGACCAGTCATATATAGTCATATATATATGTATGTATATAGGGGACTGTGGTAGCCTAGCGGTTAAGGTACTGGACTATGGACCAAAAGGTCCAGGGTTCAAATCCCATCTCTGCCAAGCTGCCACTGTTGGGTCCTTGAGCAAGGCCCTTAACCCACAATTGCTTGGATTGTAAGACTGTATCAATTGTAAGTCGCTCTGGATAAGGGCGTCTGCTAAATGCTGTAAATGTAAATGTATATTCATATTCAGGCCAGGCCAATTTAGCACAATCAAATAACATAGTACATGTCTTTGGACTGTGAGAAGAAACCGGAGCATCCAGATTAAATTCCGGGGAGGACCCAGGCCACTCCACCATAGGATTGGACCCAGGACCTTCTTGCTGTGAGGTGACGTTGCTACCCACTATGCCACCCATATCTTACGGTAAGGTAAGACCTCTTAACATAAGTGGTGAAAGCACGCTGCAGTTGGATTCTGGATGATAAGAAACATTTTCTGATATGAAGAATTTGAAATGCATACTGCATGTGCATGGTGGAGGTTATTGATTGATTGTTTGCATGAGGAATACAGAATATAATGGCATTCATAGGAACTTGTGTGCTTGCATCTTTGTGGCAAAAGTTTGGGGAAGGTCCTTTACTGTTTCAGAATGCCCTCCAATGAGAGTGGAGGCTATTAATACAACAAATGGTGACAAACTTGATATGAATGTCAATGCTTTTGTAATGAGATGATCAACAAGCACATATGGATTTGATGTTTGTGTACCCAGATGTTTGTAACTGAATTTATTCTATATTCAATCCAGTCCCTTGTATAAACACAAAATCTAACCAAAACAAATCCAATGCAGTTTCAGATTCAGATTTAGATTCAGATACTGAAATATCCTTCAGCTTCCTTCATCGACCAGGGCTACAGCCAGATGGTCAAATTACTCAGTGTTAAGTTTTCTTTACTTGAACTCTACTCTCTAAGAATTAAAGATGTATTTCTGTTCAGAAAATGCATGAACTGCAGTTGACATCATAAAATAAAATCATGAAATGGTGAGAACTCATTAATCTATTTGACATATGAAGTCACACCATTATCATTACCACTGATACTGCAGGAACATCCTAGTACCCTGTTGCTGGCTTCCTGCCTGCCTCTTTTTTTGTCCCCTCCACCCCTACTCCGCTCTTCACTTTCACCCAAATACTCGGTGCTTCCCCTCCCCAAACCCTGCACCCATTATGGAGTGCCAATTATGCAGCAGAGGGTAAAGGGGAGGGGGGATAACAATGCAGATAAAGAAAGCATGTGGTTAGAGCCTTGTGAATGGCTCCATTCAGCCAAGCCAGCTGGGCACTCCCAAACCCCTAAGTTTCACTTACTACAACTGTGCATTTATCTTCTGTAATTACATGCTTGCTAGCACATACAGTCATACATACATATATATACATGCACATGCTCATGCACGAGTACGTGCCAGCAGGAGCGCACACGTATCTCAAAGCGATTTTTGTTTTACAATCAGGGCCATTTATGTATATGTACTGACTGAATGCAATGTTTTTCAAATCGCAAGTGTCAGACAGTTGTGCTCAAGTTCAAGTTAAAAGCATATATTGTGATTTCAAAAACTAATGACTAACTCGGTGTTAATTGGTGTTAAAAGGTTTAGTAGCTTAGACAAATTTGCATACTTAGTCCTTGGCTCATGCAAAAGCGTTCTTTATTGATTCAAGCACTGCACATATGTTCGGTTTATGAATGCTGGTGATTCAGCCAAGTTTTTTCTACATCATTGTATACTGACCACTGTAATTGTCCTGCATCTAAATTGCGTTAAACAACTTAAAGGGAATATAAAGCAAATCAGATGGTTTATGGTAAGATGCAAATGACATTAGATCCTCTTCCTGAACAGAAAATAATTCTGAAAGACTGTACCAATATGTTGAAGTTCAAGGTTCAAACTGCATAATAAACAGAGCAATCAGTTCATGCAGCATAACAGGTAAAAATGGCTTTTTGAATCTGAAAGTTATTTTACAGAATTTTTTTCAGCCATTTATTTTCATACCCGTTTAATCCTATTCACGGGAACCAAATCTAGACAGGGTGCCAATCCATTGCAAGGCGTATACACACACACACACATACACACACACACAACACACACTCTAGAGACACATTAGAGGCACCAATTAACCTAATGCATGTCTTTGGAATGTGGGTAGAATCCAGAGTACTCGGAGGAAACCCATGAAGACACGATGAGAACATGCAAACTCCACACAGGCACCCAGAACAGGATCACACCGGAGATCTAAAATGTTCACAAATGTTCACCGGAGGTGTGATGCGAAGATGGTAACCACTTGTGCCACCGAATCGCCCAAAAAGAAAATTACAGAAGATATTTATATATTCGCCAGAGGTGGCAGAAGTACGGAAGGTCTTTACTTAAGTAAAAGTACTACTGTTCTGATGAAAAATACTCAGGTAAAAGTACTAGAAGTATAAAAGTACATTCTATTAAAAGTATAAGTATTTCCTTAAAAAGCCTTTCTAACTCTAAAAGATTTCTTTTATTGAGGTACACTTCCATGACACCGATGGTACACAACATGAATCAATTGGACAATCATACAAATGACATGGTCATCATTAGCTAACCACAGCAAAAACAGAATGAAGTATTTTCAGAAATGAGGAACCAAAATATACATAATACTTTGGATGCTGCTAAATCGCTCATAACTGGAATATTCAGTAATGCAGCAAATCATGATATTTAACCCAAACAATAGTAATCATAGACTCTTTGAAACACTGTCCCTGCATTTTAGTCAAACAAACTGTGGCTTTTGTTAGAGCATTTCTTCTTTGAAACACTCCACTACACTACTTAATTTAAAAAATACTCATGCACAACTTTTAGAAATAATATATAGTTTTTAATATACCTCTTATATTCATCACAGTCCCAGAGACATGGATAAACCTCTAGTGTCTGATTAATAAAAACAGTGTAAAGTGTATACAATAATTTTTGGGAGTAGAATGCATTATGCTGAACATTCAGAGCTGTTAGAAATTCTTTATAAGTTTTAAACCTAGGATTCTGATTGTCACTTTAATAGGTGCCTGACTAGATTTGCCTAAATAAAAAAGAAGATTAAATACGGTGGTACCTCGGTTCTTGTTGTTAATTCATTCCAGAAGGCTTCCTGAATACCAAAAATGAAGTAGCCTACTGAACACGTTTTTCCCCCATAAGGAATAATGTAAACTGAATTAATTTGTCGAGACCCCCAGAAAATTCACACTGTATAAGACATTACATGCATTAATGGTGTTGTATTGTACAGGTGCTCCCTGATTCATGATGGAGATATGTTCAGTCAAATCCATCCTAAGTTATATGTATCATGAACTGAGGAGTTTAATGACTGTTTAGTAGAACAGTCTATACTTTATATAGCGGAGATATGAAAAGGAAACTATGATAAGTAATGATGAGTAAGTTAATGTTTAAAGCACTTTGATCTACAGATATTAATCATTAACACAAAGTTTATTTTATAATAAAGTGTTGAAAAATATCATGTAATTTAGTGAGTAATAGATTGAAAGTGAAAAGTAAAAGCAACACTTACTGTATTGAACTCTGGGCGCTAGTATAGCTGCTAATGCTAACTGCTGCCTGTGTTCTGGAGCATTCAATTCCTGTTTTGCTTTCGGTTGCCTCTTATAAACTAACCTTTTAGGACCCGTGGAGATTTATTTGCACTAAGAATACAGTACTGTAGATGTAAAAATAGAAGAGATCTTCTCTGAGAGATATTATGAACATGAATGAATGAATCACTTGTACTGAATCGTGACTCATGAATCACGAATTGTGAATTGAGTTTCAACTGAAACGAGTCACGTGACTCGACTCATACAAGTTTAAGCAAGTGTGCCAAGTAATGAGAAAATAATGGGAAGCGATAAAACTTTTTCTAGTCAAAGTGAGTTGAGAATCGAATTCTACTAGTTCTAAGGTGGTTGAGAACCGAGGGACCACTGTATATAAATAAAATATATAAACTAATAGATTCATTAAAGCTAATGAGCCTGTTTTGAAAATGTAGTGAGTAAATAATCAAGTAAAGTACAGATACTTAAGAACAGACTTAAGTACATTAACGCAGTAGTTCATTACTTACTTCATTACTTACCTCCTCTGATATTAGTCATATATTAGTATAACGTTATGTTACTATTACAACTTATGCTTAAGGTATCCATATTCATATGAATACTACTACTACTAATATAATGTAAAAAGTCAAACAATGATCCATGTTGCATTATTAACCTTCATTTCTGCAAAAATCGAACAAACAAGCAATAAAATGCATATTGTTTACATATGTGATCAAATACATACTTGATCTAGGGTGTGATCATGTAAAATCTATGGTCACAATAAGACAGTGTTTGCCTTTGACCCATTTACTTCATCTAACACATCCATGGCCATTACCAATCACACACTTCATGTGATCCAACATACACATCTTTAGGCAAGTTCAAGCTAAGAGAGAAATATATGCCTTAGGTCATGGCCCCTCCACCTGTTACCTCACAGATGTTTAACTCCATACATAGCTCCCTTATTAATTACACACACACACAGCCTGAGTTATGTGCGAGTATTTGGAGGGTGGAGGCTCCATATGGGCGCTCCAGCAACTCTTTTCTGATCTGACGGGCGGGCAGATGAGACATGATCCTGCAGGTCAGTGTGCACAGACATAAGATGAATAGCTGTGCACCAGAGTCTGCATGGGGCCCCACGACCGTCTGCCAGCAGAGTTCCCTGGTTCACCTCATCCACCAGCTCCTATGCACACATACACACAAAAGCTTTGGTTTCACTTAAATTGTATATGATTTGAGGCTACATTCTGAAGATGCACAGCTTTCCATAATTAGTCAAATATATTAATAAACAATTTTTAGGTCACATCTATTGTCAACTGGGGTTATGCAGCTGTACATATACAAGTACAATTAATGAGCCTATTAGAGAAGTAGTTACCCCAAATAACAATAAGCTGAACAGATGGTAGATATAGATAAATATCTCTTAGGACACATGCAGCAAACAGAGCTCAGCCCAAAACTCACATTGCAAAGAAATGGAGATGAACCATATTTCTCAGGCTGCATCAGGGTTACTTTACACACCTTTGAATATGCATTGTCATGGTTCAGCGTGAGGAGTTCAATAAGAAATGGGAGTTCACGAGATGAGGTATGGAGGCAAGACAGGCTGGGGTGGGGGATAGGTTAGGGAACAGGGTGGGAAGCCAACAGGAGGGGAAAAGACAAGGAGGTGTGCATGGGGTAGAGGGATTTTCCATTTGTAAAAACTGGGGCCACTGGTTATTGAGTTGCATGAAAAGGATCCCCCTTACTTTTTTTGTTCTCCCTCATGCACCCCTCCTCCCCTACTTTCTCCAGCCTTCTACTTCGCTCGTCTTCCTCTCTCATTTCCATAGCAGCTGCAGAACTGTGTATGTGTGAGTATGCATGTGTGTGTGCGTATGTGTGTGAGCATGGTGGAGGGGTGCAGGGTCGGGTAGTGTTGGGCTGGGGCTGCCGTCAATGGTCGGCCTCTGTAACTTGAATAGGGGAGCAGAGAGCTGGCCTAGCCAAACAAAGCAAGGGAGAGGAGGAAAGCGAGCAAGTGAATGGGGCAGCTTGTCACCAGGAGCTAGTGCACGCAAAACGGAGTGAAATAGAAAGAAAGGAAGAAAAAGAAGAAAAAGGAAAAAGAGCAGAGGGCATGTGAGGATTGGCCTGGCCACCTGTCTCTCACTTCTTCTGTCTCTTGGCCCTTCTGTCAATGTAGGGACCAAAGGTTATAGTTATGAGAGAGTGTGTGATTTGCATAAAAAAAAAAAAAAAGTACTACATGCACTGTACTCTGTAATAAAAGTAAATCTATGGTAAAGTTCATGATAAATAAAACAGATTTTTCTTGCATTCAAAAGGATTTTTTAAAATTAAACTAAATAAGTTTATATTAACACCAGGTTGGCTAGTTTAAATCACATAACTTTATGAAACCATTGTTTATGGATAAAAAGTGCATTTGAATGCAACTAGGTTTGATGATGTTATGCACTGTTGAGAAAGAAATATGCAAATCCCTTCCAGTCTTTCTTTGAGATACAATGTTTTGAAACATTTCGATCATTTTCTCACGCATTTGTTGATAAACTGGAGGTCCTCTGGTCATCTTTGCTCCTCAAAGACT
The DNA here is from genome assembly GCA_025084515.1 of Ancistrus triradiatus. Lineage (NCBI taxonomy): Eukaryota > Metazoa > Chordata > Actinopteri > Siluriformes > Loricariidae > Ancistrus > Ancistrus triradiatus. The sequence goes on from JAJAGP010000533.1 coordinate 8,507, forward strand.
CAGCCTTTTCTCAATACTGCTTTTTCACCAAATCATGATTATATATAATCACCTGTTGACATCACCTGTTTGAAATCAAATCATTATTTCCTTTTTTTTAGCTCATTACTAACCCTAAATTGCTCCATCCCAACTTTTTTTTAATGTGTTGCAGGCCTGAAATGCGGGAATGGATGTTTATTAAGAAATGAAATGAAGTTGACCAGACAAAAACATGAAATATCGTAGGTCCATACCATATAAAAGTATAAAAGTAAAAGTTTTTTCCTTTTTTGCCTTTTCCATACCATCCCAACTCATTCTGATTTGGGGTTGTAATGAGCAGATTAAACACAATAACTCTGCTGCTGGCTGGAAAAACCAACTGTGCTTAAAAAAAAAAAAACAGTGCTATTTGCTCATTGTGTTACATTACATTTAATGCCAACAGACTTGTGTTTGCTTTGTGAATGTGTATATTCTAAATCCCTTAATATTCCTTGTTATCACTTTGTATAGTCCAAATACTATCAGGCGTGACAGTACCTTTTCAAACATAAGCCATTGTGAGCTAAGAAAAGTAATAATGGATTGACTTAAAGTCTTTACTTGCAAAAGTGGCAACTTGCGGTTTAGACTTACATTTGCAGTTATTGCTCATCTGAGACTCAGTGCCTTCAAAGCATGTCTCACTGAATCCAAAGTTAATCACTGCCTTGTGCCGTTAATAACGTAACGCACAACAATTTTTTATGTCATATTGTTTTATATAAAGTTATATTGTCAAGACTTTAATAAGCCACATTATGACCTATTAATGTGGCTCTATCTGTGGTTTTGATTCTGTGGTGGCGTTCACATTTATTCCTGATGTTTATAACTATATTCTGAAGCTGACTGAAGTTTTTTTTCTTTATATATGACTGTGCTGTTGACTCCTATGAAAAAACAACTGTAATATCTGTGCACTGTAGGTACTACACTAGTGAACTGAAGATTCAGGATTCAGCACCCATCACCGCCACGCTGACACTGTTGGGTTCTCCAACAAGGCCAATAGTCCACAACTGCTCATACATTGTAATATTTTGTCTGTTGTAATTCACTCTAGATAAGGGCATCTTCGAAATGTATGTAATGCTAATGTAAATATCAAACCAGTTGTGTCACTGAGCCAGTAAAATTGCCTTTATGAGAGGGACGACCAGTTGCCTTCTATAAGGACATGTGCTGATAATTTTTCCTGAAACAATAATTAATAAATACAGTCTTCTCAAGAAGTAGTGCTATACAAAAGTGTCATATTTCATTTGGCATCATTATAGCCTAAAACTACTTCAGAGTTCATTATCAAGTCAGGTCAAATTCATTTATATAGCACTTTTTTTTTTTACAATGGAGCAGCTTTACAACTATCTAGGCCACAGTCCTAATTGAGCAAGCCTAGGGCGACAGTGGCAAGGAAAAACTCCCTAAAGGTTACAAGGAAGAAAACTTGGGAGGATCAAGACTCAAAAATGGACCCGACCTCCTTAGGCAGCCTAGATGTTAAATGCAAGAATTAAACCAAGTTACCAAATGAATACTTTTATAGTAATAGTTTAAACAGACAGATGCTGAATATAAAATTAATAGCGAAGACATATTTATAGAAAATGTAATAAATAAAATAAAATACAATAATATCACTGCATGTCGTATAGATATTTCATATTTTAAACTTTGAGCAGATCTAGTTAATTGTTTGTAATGGCTAATTTGTTCCAGACAGACACCAAACTATGCTAAACTATAGCCTTCCAGGACCTGAGTTGTGCACTACTAGTATTTATCAACTGTATATGCTAAAGAACTACACAGGTTATTGAGGTCTTTTTGGGTTTTAAATAAGCAAAGAGGCATAACGTGAGGATAAACCTTGGTTTCCTCCGGGTTCAACTCATGGCAAATTAAATGAAATCATGTTTCAGTGGAGCAGTTGCCTAACTAGCTACCACTGATCGAGTTCGAGTCCCAGCAGTGCATTTTGACACTATTGCCTGCTGAGGGAAGGAAGGCTGGTCGAGGGATCATCTGACATCACTGCAATAGTGACTGTTGCAGGCCCTGTGACAGGCTATAGTCATGTTCAAGTCATGCTTGCAGCTGCACCATGTTCTCAGGTTTAAAATATGAGAATTGAAAAAATATCGTAAAAGTATTACCTTACGGTAAATGCATTATGCAGTTACTAACAAACAAAACCCCCCTTTTTAAAAAAAAAGCAAAATTTAATATTTAAAAATGCATTTGTTTAACGATACAAAATACAACGTGAAATGTCTTCCAAAAAATGACCACTTATAACAGTTAAAACATTTAAAACAAACCAACTAAACAGATATAAAACAACAACATATCCACAATTCACAAACACACAACAAGAGACCAGTGGTATGATCTCCTTTCTCAACTTCTCTTTGCAGAAAAAAAAGGAATTCCAAAAGTTGGTCCAATAAAATCACAGTCATTTGACCTTTTATTTCAACCAAGGAAGGTATTTTTACTCTCATGTCATAAATGTTATGGCATTATCAAGTAAAGACTTGTGCATTGTGTAACCTTGTGTTACACCGATTTAACCATGTAAAATCCCCCTTAAAAAGAGGAGGATGGGGCTTCTGTGAAAAAGTGCTCCAAGAATTACTGAACACTTTACCTAAATGTTCACCCATAAGTCGGAATCAACAAAATCCTCACTGCTGATGTCGCATGGTTATTAAAACAATGTGTCATACTTGTTTCTGAGCACAGCATTTGACATTGTGCATGGAGGAACATCAAGTAAAGTGCTTCAAAAGTTCTAAAGTCAGCATTTACAGACATGTACATGTCTTGTTAAATGTGAGAGAAGACTAACCTACCATGAAGCTTTGATACAATATGATTTTTCCATTTAGAAAAAATAGTATCTAACAATGTTGGTTGTGACACCAACTGTTCATACAACAGTCATCAGTGCAATAGTTTAAAACATTCTCAAGTATAAATTATGCATATTTCTATACTGGCTTTGAATGATACGTCATCAGTGTCCTAGCACAACCTTGTCAAGTCTGAACACAGCTTTCCAGCAATGGCAATGACACAGAATTCCACTTTAATATACAATGCATTGTATAGATAGATGTGTGTAATACAACATGAGGCTGCCAAGCTGTTGGAAGTTCAAACCAAGCGATTTTGAGTGTAAAACGACAAACGCTTAAAACAATAATGGTGACTGGTTTGGCTCGATTTAAAATAGTTAGATTGTGCTGACTCCCTGTTGAGCTGTTTTTAATGTTAATAGTGTGAGTATGTTGTTTACATAAAATCTTCAAGGCTGCTCTGAATTATCCATTTACAGCTTTGAGAACAAATGCATATTTCACCATTTTTTCCACATTAATTTTGAGTTACCTTTGGCAAGTTTGACAAATTTTGCCACCACTATAAGCATCCCATCAGCTCATTACAGAGGCATAAAATCTGGTAATATTAATTCCTGCCTTATAAAATCAGATGAACTGCAGACCCAGACATGCAGAGCTAGCTAAGTATTTAGATAACGTTACAGCTAGGTCATTGCATATTAAGTGTCAGAAACTGCAACAGGAGTGAATTAAATTAATGTGAAAAAGAAGTCTGTAACCATGCACCGATGTAAAATATCGATCATATCAGTTGTCTACAAACCACATCTTTGACACTGTATTAACCCAACGTCAGCTGCATGTTAAGCAGGTGGTAATTTATCAGTTTCCAGTTTGTGCCACACTACATCACAAATGAACTGTACTTAAGTTTGGCACAAAAAAGTGTCTGAATGTGAATTAAGGCAGCGTTTCACAGTCCTGCTCCTGAAGTCACCATGCACTGTACATTTTAGTGCTTACACAAACCTGACTCACCAGCTAATACACATTTTTCTTTGTGCTACAGTGAGAGTGTGTGATGTAAAACATGCAGGATTGGAAGTAATACAGCATTTTCAATTCTTTGACTCAAATATGTCTTGCACTATATTAGTTTATTGTGTTAAATCAGCCTGGATTATTTCAAAATGAGGCTCAGAGCACAAAATGTCAGTGATTTCCAAGTACGCGCTCATTTTCATGGTTCTGAGTTGCCAGATTGGGCCATTGCCCATCATGGTGCTACATTAAATGGAACAGTGGGACTAGTGGCTTAGTGGTTAAGGTACAGGGTTCAAATCCCACTTCTGCCAAGCTGCTACTGTTGGGTCCTTGAGCAAGGCCCTTAACCCACAACTACTTGGATTGTAAGATTCCACCAGCTACAAGTCGCTCTGGATCAGGGATGTGAAACTTATGTAAATAACTACAGTATACTAGCGGTAACAATATAATTAAATATGAATGTTTGGTGGTTGATAATAAGGTCAGTTTGGAGCCTTTAAACAAATCAAATTTGGCAGATAATGCTGTATGACAGTACAGTTAGCTAACATTTAGCAAAATTATTACAGGAGCTGATATAATAATGATGAATAATCAACATTTGGGCTGCTTTACTTAATTACTAATGACTGCAAGTCACTTTTTATGGTGTCAAAATTTTGTCAAGGAAACTTTATATGGATAGATTTAGTTTATGTTGGTTTTTAAAAAATGAGGGCAATCCTGCAATAACGATGCAACATTCTCATGGATGCGTTGGTGCTTTTAGTGCATCATCTATGATTTATTTTTATTGACATCTCTGGTTTAACATTCTTTAGTTAGTTCGGAATGTTCTGCTGCATTGGGTTGTGTATTATATCCGATTGGGCAACGAGCACTCACCAATATCTGGCAACCCATATCAGATTATAAGTAAATGCCGTAATCACATTCGTGATAAACAAAGGTTGATCGGTTCTGATTTCTTTAAATTGTCTTCGTGTGCGTGCATTCGGTTACCGAAGTGTGTAGGCTATATAAAATACGAACGATCAAAACTCAAAAGCCAGCATTGGAGTATCACACAGCCCCAGCACTTTAGGATCAGGATTTGGAAGGGGACTTGCACCAGTGTCCGTATTCTCTCCGTTTTCTTGTGTGGTATCTCAGAGTGCCCCTGATGAGTACTTGGCCCTCGTAATAAGGTAGAGTGCGATGTCCTGGTGGCCGCCGAAAGCCGCCATGTGCAGTGCGCTCCAGCCGTCCCGGTTTGCCAGGCGCACATCAGCTCCGAACTTTACCAGCAGCTTGACCAGCTCCAGGTTGCCGTCGATGACGGACTGGTGCAGCGCTGTCTGGCCTTCTGGTCCGAATGAGTTGACGTTGAATTCGCAGTTGGTCATGCCGCGCAGCAGTGAGTGCAGCTCGGCCGTGTTGCCTTTGCGCAGGGCTTCCTGAAAGACGCGCTGTCGCGCCGAGCAGCTCACGTCCGCCTGGCTCATGCTCTCAGCAGGTACTCAACTCCACTGCCCTTTTTCGTGCCTTCTAGTTTGGTGTGAAAAATATAATCCGTATTGTGTATAGAAAAATACCCACGTTATTCTGGATGATAGAGCACAATTCTTCTGTTCCTATACTACAATATGGTCGATTTGATCCAGTGAGCCTCGGTCATTTCAGCACTCCATAGCGCTTTGTATTGTCCACAGATCTGATATGTGTGAGTTACATCTGTTTAATAAGCAAGCAGAATGCAGAATCATTAGTGAATACGTCCTTATCTTGCTTAATTCAAACAACGATTTATAACCTTACCCAAATCCTGACTCGTGGTGAGTTTTATCCCGCGCGCTCAGTGGCTCCAGTACGTGGAGTGTGGAGTCCCCAGGCTCAGCCTGATCTTCCTCTGTTCTTTCTGTTCAACTCATTTCAATAACAATGGACAATCCTATAGTCAGCCTGGTAAAGGCGGGGCATGGTCTCATTTCTTAGGCTGCGCGGGAGACTATTGGCTGAAGTCCGAAACCTCACATTTCACTACCATGAGTATGCCCAAATAGATGCACACTGGAGAGTAAGCAAACAGGACCATATGCCAAATAGAACGATAAAAGAATCACAAATAAGGTTTCATTCGGTGGGTATACCATTTATGCTACATGTGCCGCATAACGTCCATTCGCATATAGGCTACAGTACCAGTCAAAAGTTTGGACACACCTTGGACTCATTCAATGTTTTTTTCTTTATTTTGATTATTTTCTACATTTAATACTAATACTGAAGACATCAAAACTATGAAGGGCCACGTATGGAATTATGTAGTAAAGAAAAAGTGTTAAACAAGTGGGACTGTAGTAGCCTAGCGGGTAAGGTACTGGACTATGGACCAGAAGGTCCAGGGTTCAAATCCCACTTCTGCTAAGCTGCCACTGTTGGGTCCTTGAGCAAGGCCCTTAACCCACAATTGCTGTACCAATTGTAAGTCGCTCTGGATAAGGGCGTCTGCTAAATGCTGTAAATGTAAACAAACTACAATATGTTTTACACTTCAGATTTTTCAAAGTAGCCACCTTTGACATGACAGCTTTGCACACTCTTGGCATTCTCTCAAATCAGCTTTACAAGGTAATCACCTGGAAATGGTTTCAATTAACAGGTGGGCAATTGTCAAGAGTTTAACGTTTTCTTAATGTTTTTGCAACCATCAGCTTTGTTGTGAAGAAGGTATGGTTGAAACACAGATTGTGAAGTATAAAACTTATTCTGGTTTGTTTAACACTTGTTTAATACATGATTTTGTTTAACACTTGTTTAATACATGGTTTTGTTTAATACATGATTCCATATGTGTTCCCTCATAATTTTGATGTCTTCAATGTTAATCTACAATGTAAAAAACTAATAAGGAAAAACACTGGGGGAGAAGGTGTGTCCAAACTTTTGACTGGTACTGTATGTACATAGTCTGATTAGGTCCTCATTGCTAAGGTTATTAATTGAGTGACCAGATTTTAGATAATGAAATATTTGATTCTGTGTGTACAGTATTGTGGATGAGGAAACTTTGCTCATGCCGTTCTTCATTAAACACCCAACACAGCACAACCACAGATACCAGCCCTAAAAATGTCTTATTATCTGTTAATAATTGGATATGAGCGCTGAGTAGCGGCTCAAGCTAATCAACCCACAAAACACAGGCAATAAGGCAGTCACTTTCTGCATGTACATAAGTTATCACAGATACATAGCGTGGCATACACACTGCATACATATACACACTGCACACTTTCAGCTTCTTTGCGCTTTTTCGTTTGAATATGTTGATTAATATCATTGTGACTTCTGTGCGAATTTCAACATAGCTCCACATGTCTGGCAAATGACATCCAGCGTATGTTTTCTCAGAAATGTACAGTGGGGCAAAAAAGTATTTAGTTAGCCACTGATTGTGTATGTTCTCCTACGTACAAGCAAGATTTCTGGCTCTCACAGACCTGGAACTTCTTCTTTAAGAAGCTCTTCTGTCCTCCACTCGTTACCTGTATTAATGGCACCTGTTTGACCTCGTTATCTGTATAAAATACACCTGTCCACAGCCTCAAACAGTCAGACTCTAAACTCAACCATGGCCAAAACCAAAGAGCTGTGGAAGGACACCAGGAAGAAAATTGTAGACCTGCACCAGGCTGGGAAGAGTGAATCTACAATAGGCAAGCAGGTTGGTGTGAATAAATCAACTGTGGGAGCAACTGTAAGAAAATGGAAGACATACAAGACCATTGATAATCTCCCTCGATCTGGGGCCCCACGCAAGATCTCATATCCCGTGGGGGTCAAACTGATCATGAGAACCGTGGGCAAAAATCCCAGAACTACACAGAGGACCTGATGAATGACCTGCAGAGAGCTGGGACCAAAGTAACAAAGGTTACCATCAGTAACAACACTACGTCGAGAAGGGGACTCAGATCCTGCAGTGCCAGGCGTGCCCCCCCTGCTTAAGCCATTACATGTCCAGGCCCGTCTGAAGTTTGCCAGAGAGCATATGGATGATCCAGAAGAGGATTGGGAGAATATCATGTGGTCAGATGAAACCAAAATAGAACTTTTTGGTTAAAAACTCAACTTGTCATGTTTGGAGGAAGAAGAATTCTGAGTTGCATCCCAAGAACACCATAAATTTACTGTGAAGCATGGGGGTGGAAACATCATTCTTTGGTGCTGTTTTTTCTGCAGAGGGGGGGACAGGACGACCGGCCGCTGGATCCGTGTTAAGGGAAGAATGAACAGGGCCATGTATCGTGAGATTTAAGCCAGCAAAACCTCCTTCCATCAGTGAGAGCATTGAAGATGGAACATGGCAGGGTCTTCCAGCATGACAATGATCCCCAACACACCGCTCGGGCAACGGAGGGAAGTGGCTCCGGAAAAAGCATTTCAAGGTCCTGGAGTGGCCTAGCCAGTCTCCAGACCTCAACTCCATAGAAAATTTGTGGAGGGACATCACTGCTCTAGAGGAGATCTGCATGGAGGAATGGGCCATAATACCAGCTACAGTGTGTGCAAACCTGGTGAAGACTTACAGGAAACGTTTGACCTCTGTACAGTACAGTAAATTGTGAAAAAATTGATGTGTTCCTTTGAATGAACGCAAGCATTTGGGTGATGATTTTTTACTAATGTTCATCACAGTATAAATTAGTCATTTTCTTTGACATACGGGACAAATGTACATATTTTAAAAATAAGTCTGGACACCGGGACATGAACTGAAATATGGGATTGTCCCAGGAAAATGCGACCTCTGGTCTACCTAGTTATTAACCTACTTAACCCATATAAAGATGCACTCCAGATTACGATGGTTTGGTTTGTGATATTTTGACAAATTGAATCTGATAATATACATTCAGCTGAAACCATATTCTGAATTTTGAATTTCAGTTTCATCCAACAATGAAACAATGAAAGATAGTATACAACCATTTTATTTTTGTTTTTCACTTTTGATACATTATTGTATACACTTCAAAATAAAATAAGGTTTGTGTTAATGATTTTTCCCAACTGTAGGTTAATGTAAATGTTTTTAAGCATGTCTAAGGTACGCTCTGATATGATATATACAGTATATATTAAACTCCTCGACTTACGATACATTAAACTTATATTGGGTTTCTTGGAACGTAACCCAATCATAAATGGGGTAACACTTGTATTACCTTGCCAGATAAATTAACTGTTGTAGTACAGCAGTTATAATGACATGTATATCAGCACAACCTCTTGTGTAGAAAGTTTAATAAAAACAAAGTTTTTTCATGTGTGGATCTTGGGACGGTTGCAGATTAAGGTTTCTATTTGTGGAGGTAAGATTTGATGCACCATGGGTATGGGCACAAGCAGGGTAAGGACAACGGTGTCTTTGCAGCTCAGCACACCAGACATAAATGCACTTGTTTCTAGTGTTGTAGTACTCAAGTCTGGTCTCAGGCTTGAAACCAGTCTCAAGATCATAAACGATCTGCTTCGGCCTCGCCGCGGTCTCAAGCTCATTTCCACTTGGTCTTGTCTCGGTGTCGGGGTAAGGTGGTTGGAAATTGTTGTCGAGACCTGAACTTTTATGCTATTTTTATTGAATATCAACAATCCATTCAAATAGTAAATACCCGGTACACTACTGTGTCCCATATAGCATTGCTACAGTGAAATAACATTTTATCAGTCATAACATTAAAAAAAAAAGAAAATCATTAAGGTATGGTTCAAGTTGATATTAATTAAATCAATGTATGGGAAACATTACAGTGTCTGGAATATTTAGTAAATACCCAGTGCACTACTGTTTCCCATATAGCATTGCTACGTATGGTATATACTGTAATATGGTGTTCAGACAATGTTCAGATCACATAATGTGCAGTTTCACAGAATTTATTGCACAAACCTCTACTAGTATACAATAAGATTGAACTGGCAGTCAGACAGTGGCTGTAAAACAGCCATAATCAATCTGACTGTTTATACCAGTACCTGGCTATATATACCTAATTATACTCATACCCAACGTTAGTTTAAACAACCAGAACTGTAATGCACCTGCTTAAAACAGGACACTCTTGCTCTAATGCACAATGAGGATGATAATTAGCATTTTGATGCAAGATGAAAGAATTTTGGTGTCATAAAATCTCCAAATCTACAATAGACACCACCTATATGCCAACAAACTATTTGAAGCATGTGCCAAAAGAAAACCTTTTCTTTCACCTAACCACAAACATGACCACCTGGAGTTTGCTTGACATGAATGGAACTTGATTCTATGGTCAGATGACACAAACATAGAGCTTTCTGGCAACATTGAAGGTGGGATTTTAGTAAAATAAGAATTATACAGGTTGTACAGAAAATAACCTAATCCCTATGCTTTAGTATGGTATAGGATCTGTGATGTTGCTGGGTTGTTATTCCTTTTAAAGGCCGTGGCAACCTTAGGTACAACCCCAAATCCTGAAAAGTTGAGCCGGTATGGAACATGCAGATAAAAAATATATGCAGTGTTTCTTACATTTTCTTTGACTTTTATTTCATTGTAGACAGTATGAACCCAATATATTTCATGTTTTTTTTCTGGTCAAGTTAATTTCATTTGTTAATAATCATCCGTTCCTGCATTCCTGACCAAGCTTATAACATGGTCATACCGTTCACAGCAGACTCTCTTATCTACAGACACTTACAATGGAGCTGAGTAGTTGAAGGTTAAGGCAAAGCCAGGATTAGTGCTCACAATCTTCTGATTAGTATTCCAGAGCCGTTAACTAGAGCCCTGGTCCTCTGACCTAAACTCAATTAAAAACCAGTAGGGTGAGCTGAAGAGGAGAGTCCACATGAGAGGACATACAGTAAGACTGTGGAGGATCTGCAGTGATTATGCATAGAGAAGTACTGAAAATAAGGAATAATCAAAACTAATTCAGAAGGATAATGAAGACGAGATACAGTACAGAGCAAAAAAACTTAGGCCACCATTAGATTTGTTGTTTTAGCAATGGTATAATGACCATATATAATATACTGTTGACAATTGGACCCCAGAATTGCAAACTTGGATTTGTCACTCCATAATATCTTCCACTGATCTTCATTCCAGTCAAATCAAGTCAGATTTATTTATACAGTGGGGCAAAAAAGTATTTAGTCAGCCACTGATTGTGCAAGTTCTCCTACTTAGAAAGATGAGAGAGGTCTGTAATTTTCATGTAATGTTCCATCTTTAGTGCTCTCACTGATGGAAGGAGGCTTTGGCTTAAAATCTCACGATACATGGCCCCGTTCATTCTTCCCTTAACACGGATCAGTCGTCCTGTCCCCTTTGCAAAAAAACAATCCCAAGCATGATGTTTCCACGCCCATGCTTCACAGTAGGTATAGTGTTCTTGGGATGCAACTCAGCATTCTTCTTCCTCCAAACATGACGGGTTGAGTTTTTACCAAAATGTTCTTATATATTAAACCAAATGACATTCCCCCTATCCTCTTCTGGATCATCCATATGCTCTCTGGCAAACTTCAGATGGGCCTGGACATGTACTGGCTTAAGCAGGGGGGACACGCCTGGCACGGCAGGATCTAAGTCCCTCTCTGCGTAGTGTGTTACTGATGGTAGCCTTTGTTACTTTGGTCCCAGCTCTCTGCAGGTCATTCATCAGGTCCCTCTGTATAGTTCTGGGATTTTTGCTCACCGTTCTCATGATCATTTTGACCCCACGGGATGGGATCTTGCGTGGGGCCCCAGATTAAGGGGGATTATCAGTGGTCTTGTATGTCTTACATTTTCTTACAATTGCTTTCACAGTTGATTTATTCACACCAACCTGCTTGCCGATTGTAGATTCACTCTTCCCAGCCTGGTGCAGGTCTACAATTTTCTTCCTGGTGTCCTTTGACAGCTAATTGGTTTTGGCCATGGTTGAGCTTGGAGTCTGACGGTTTGAGGCTGTGGACAGGTGTCTTTTATACAGATAACGAGGTCAAACAGGTGCCATTAATACAGGTAACGAGTGGAGGACAGAAGAGCTTCTTAAAGAAGAAGTTACAGGTCTGTGAGAAATCTTGCTTGTTTGTGAATGACCAAATACTTATTTTCCACCATGATTTACAATTAAATGCTTTAAAAATCCTACAATGTGATTTCCTGGATTTTTTTCTCATTTCTTCTCTCATAGTTGAAGTGTACCTATGATGAAAATTACAGACCTCTCTCATCTTTCTAAGTAGAACTTGCACAATCAGTGGCTGACTAAATACTTTTTTGCCCCTCTGTATATTGTATTTTATGACTTACTATCCCACCTACATCCTCTCGTACAGATAAGGATATCATGCCCATTTAGCACAAAAGGTGATCAACATTCAGTTTGAGTCATCCTTCTGTAATCTAGCCAGGATGGTGCAAACCCATGTCCAGCCCTTGAATTTCTTAACATTTGAACTGCTTACTGAGGATGAAGTGGTGACACTAATGACCACAAATAGTATTTTGAGAGCAAATAGGCAATTGAGAGCAACCTTGTACCATGTACCACAACATGTCAAAATGTCACATGTCAACATGTCACTGACATCCATTCTGGTTCACTCTTGCTTCAACATGGCTCGATTGACATTTCTACTAAAGAAGCCATCACTAAAAATAGCTAACGTGTACAACTACATTTCCATTCCTGTCCAAAACCCTCAAACCTGATGTACTTGGACAGCTGTCCCCCTTTCTGCAAGAAAACAACCTCCTTGATACCAACCAATCTGGTTACAAGGGAGGTCATACCATAGAACTGCTCTCTTAGAATCAACTGAAGCACTTCATAGAGGCAAATCATGTACTTCAGTACTTATTCAGTACTTATCCTTGGTCCACTCATATTCTCCCTGTACACTAAAACATAGGCTCAGTTATTAGATCCCATGGCTTTTCATATCACTGCTACACAAGTGACACTCAACTGTACTTTTTTCCCTCCATCCACCTCCCAAGTTTAAAAACAAGTATCTGACTGCCTTTTTTAGATCTATTGTTGGATTGCAAAACACCACCTGAAGCTCAGTGTGGACAAGAATCAACTGAAGAACTCCCTGACACTGGATCTCTCAATCAACATAGACAGTGTCACTGTGCATCATCCCCACATGGCAAAGGAAAGCTGGTGTGATTTTGGATAACCTCAGTTTTTCTAGCCACATCACATCAACCACCGTATCTGGCAGATTTCGTCTGCACAAGAATATGATGTTTCCTGTCCAGAGAAACTGTTCAGATCTTTGTGCTCCATTGCTACAGTCCAGAGCATTCAGATTGCTGCTACCCATCTGCTTCACAACCTGGCTCTTAGTCAAACTGAACACTTATTAGTCATTTAGATGCATTAGTTTCTAGTCTAGACTGGTAACTAGTACTTTTGAGCCCAAATCAGAAAAAGTTTGGACAGTATAGAAAAGCAAATTAAAAATAAATGCAGTATCTCACGTATACTTTGACTTATATTTTATTGCCAACAGTATGAACCTGAGATATTTCATGTGTTGTCTGGTCAACTTCATTTCATTTGTTAATAAACAACCTTTAATGTATTTCAGGCCTACAATGCATTACAAAAAAGTTGAGAGCGTAAAGCATTTACCACTTTGTAATGTTGCCATTCTTTCTCAAAACACTTAAAAGACATTTTAGCACCGAATATACAAACCAGTGAAGTGTTTCAGGTGTTATTTTGTCCCATTCTTCCTGCAAACACGTCTTAAGGTGCACAACATTACAGGGTCATCATTGTCACATTTGTCGTTTCAAAATTCTCCACACATTCTCTATTGGGGACAGGTCGGGACTGCAGGCAGGCCAGTCCAGTACCCGTACCCTCTTCTTCCACAGCCGTACCTTTGTGATGTGTGCAGCATGTGGTTTTGCATTGTCCTGGTGACAAATGTATGGACGTCCCTGGAAAAGATGTCATCTTGAAAACAGCATATGTTGTAAATTACCTATGCTGACACAACCCTATACCATGACAAACCTTCTCTGTTGAACTTTCAAAAAAGATCTGGAATACTGATACGTGGGGTTGTATTTGTGTGCACATTTTGTAATTCACTCTGGATAAGAGCATCTGTCAAATGACTAAATGTCTTCAGTGGTACAGCACAATCATTTTTTGGGGAAAAGGGGGAGAACAGGATAAACCGGTTGGTCATAGGTAGTGTAAAACTAAGCAGAGTTCAAAATTTCTCACAGTACACAGAGTTTCTCAATATGCGATGAGTTATGTGTTACAGAGCCATTGCACAGGTATTGCTCCATCTCCAAGTTCAGTTGAGATTGTGCAGGTTCCACTTTTCCCATGCAAACCCACTTCTGCTTTTATATACATGGTTTCAAGTGTAAAAGAAATGAGGACAAGTCTTGGTCTGCTTTTTAAAACAATATCCACCACATTTCAAAAGACTGCAGTCGTAACATTTGTTTATCAACAGTTCATTTGTTTCAGATGTGGTGGCAAGTGGGGAAAGTGGGTTTTTCTTGGCAATCGCTGGAGTGCTCATAAAGAGACACAGAATCCAGCAGGCCCATGGGAATTAGGCTACTGCATGCTGGGTTTGTATCGGCTCGCGGCCACAGTTTGGCACAATGATCAAATTTAAACTAGGCTACTGGAAGATCTAAAAATGCCAGAGGCAATCACTATGAACAACATATATGTGTGTCCTGTTAACCAAATAAAAAATGATTTTCATAAAAGATATTCTTAGAAACATAATCTTTTTTGGTTTTACCACAGCTCTCTAAAATGCAATATAAGATTTAGAATGTGATAACATATTTCACATAAAGAAGGTATTTTTGGTTTGAGAGTGTTTTTTAATTTGAAATCTCTTTGTGATATTCTTTACATCTTGGAGTATGATCTACTGTTTTTACATTATATTCCTTTCTCACAATAACTCACCTGAAAAAAAAGATACTTCAAACAGATCTAAACTGTGCAACTTGACTAAACTTGTCTGCAAACTTTGCTTTCTTTGAATCTATCACGCTCTCCTTCCTCCCATTTCAATAGACTTCATTCAAATGGCTTAAAAAATCTCTGGCGGCGTGACAGGATCGCAGTGGTCGAGTTGCAGTGACGTTTCAATAGGGAGGGTGGGTCAGCCGGGATCCAATTTTAAACCACGTGCTCTATGACCGTGGGAAAGAGTCGAGCTTTTCTTCCCAGCATAGGCATATGCACAATTCAAGGGAAAGAGAGAGAGAGAGGGGGGAAGAAGGGGTGGAGGTGGTAGACTAGTCCAAAAACAGTTGCTTGTGGAAAGTTGGCATGTAGAAGTGATAGGACAGACTGTGTTTCAGAACCACGAGTCAATTAACTGGAATGTCAGGCACCCTTATCAAACAGAACACCTATGTTTTACTAAAGGACAGATCCGCTTCTCAACTGATGATTATATTTCAAGATTCTTCACACTGACATACACACACATTGAAGGTTATAGGAATTAAGGACTTTTTGTTTCATTTCCAGAATTGCATGGCATGTAAGGAAGATCTTTCAGGTCAGGTACTCAAAATGCCTTCTCCTGGCAGTGACCTATTGATTTACCATGGTAACTGACCCCTGCTGTCAGCCCCCAACTGAGCCCAAATGCTTCATGATTGGTCAGTTCAAACAGATAAGCATGTAGGAAGACTCAGTTACATAGAGTTGGGTGTTTGATTTGATCACCACTAACCTTATCAATGGTCTTGTATGTCTTCCATTTTCTTACAATTGCTCCCACAGTTGATTTATTCACACCAACCTAAACCTCAATTCAGCATAGAGTAGCGGCTGAAATGTGTCTATTTTCCGTTGCTCTTGAGTTTAATTTCTCAGATGTTTTTCACTGTAAATCATATAATACGAATATCAATTTCATTGAACACTTGAATCATGCAAAATCTGATGATTCATGTTTCAACATGGTTTCACAATATTCCAAAGAGTACCTTGTGATGTTACTGAAAATTCCTCTCCTTCCTTTAAGTGCGTTCATAAATGCTTGATGGGGTTTAGGTCAGGTGACTGTAGAGGAAAGTCCATGACCATCAGCACTCATTGATGTGCTTTGATCTTCAAGTAGTTGTTTCAACTTTGAAGTGTGTTTTGGGTCATTATCTTGCTGCACTATTAATCGTTCTCCATAAGGATCCAAACAAGCATTTTCACTAGTGCTGTCAGATGTTTGGCCCCCACTGTATCTTCAATGTGATTACTACAAACAACAATTCTCACACAATTCACTTTTAAAGTAGATACAGGTATGCGCTTTTTAACGTTCCATCCAATCAACGTCTGTTCACAAATGTTAAGTACTATTAAGTACTATTAAGTACTAAGTACTAATAGTATTAAGTACTATTAAGTACTAGTGCTGTCAAATTTGTTTCTGTGTAATGCAAAAAAAAAAAAAAAAAAAATTAACCATTACTTCTAATAACTTCTAATGGTTATGCGCAGGTGTATACTCACAATTGCAGCATTGTTCTACCTAATTACTTACCTGTGTAGTTTTTGTGCCGCTGGATAATTAAAACTACATCCACTAGGGGGCAGGTCAGCACCAAAGCATACCAGTAGGAAAAATTATAAGTTGCATGCCAAACCACATACTACTGTAGTAAAATTGTCAATTGAATACAACGTCAATTCAGTTGATATAATACAGTATGTAGGATATAGCCTTCATGTTTCAAGGAAGCTTCTGTTTGACCCTATTCTGACATTTATATTTACTATACAAAAGGGGTGTTTCTAGGCTGCTTGTTGTACTAAGGCACACAGAATTTAGAGGCACACAGCTGTACCCCTTTTCTTGCCAATCAGTCATAGAGGCACAACTGTACACAACAAAACAAGTCTGTTAAACACTAAATAGATTATGTGATTTAAAACTAAAGTGGGCATTACTCTGGCGTGGATCAGAAATGAAGAACAAATTAACATTAATTATAAAATATGTTTCATTCATTGATTTATCTAAATATAAGCCCATAGCTATTATCATTATTATAGCTATTATTATCATTGACTATTAAATATTTGTTGATGTTCATTACTCCATGAAAAAAATGGAAAGAAACAGGCTCTGACTGAAAGTGTTAGCAGCTCAAGCTGTTGTAAAGATGCTGGAGCATTATGGGAAATGTAGTGCCTGTAGTGAAGTTGTGTGGCATGTTCTGTAGTTCTTTTCAGCAATCCAGGATAAAATTTATATTTTCCGTTGTACTTAGTGGAACACAGCAACATTTTACTGGGGCACATGCCCCAGTATAGTAGGTCTGATGACACACATGCTATACAGATAGCTAACATAGGACCTAACATTGATAATTAGGACACAGTTGGATACCATTCGCGCTTCTAACTTAGGTATCAAATTTGATTCAGAGTTCTCCTTTGATGCACACATTAGGACCATCACAAGAAGTGCCTTCTTTAAGTTAAATATTGCTATACTTATAGTGTATTCTCTTTTATAGATGCTGAGAAACTGGTTCATGCCTTTATAACCTCATTGTTGGATAACTGTAATGCTCTGCTTTCTTGATGCTCTGGTAAATACATAAATAAACTTCAATTAGTTCAGAATGCAGCTTCTTGAATGCTAACTAGAACTAGAAAAATCGATCCTATCAGTCCTGTTCTGCCATCGCTACACTGGTTACCAGTTCTGCATTGATTACAACAAACTTTTTGTAACATATAAAGCTCTACATGGCCTGGTCCCACAGCATCTGAGTGAACTCATAGAGTCTTACAATCTAGCTAGTCTACTTTGTTCACAAGGTTTTCCTAGAATTAAAAAAGTCATACCAGGGGAAAGGCTTTCTTGTACATGGACCCAGCTATGGAATAAACATGTCTTCTACAATGTATTATATCATCTACTGTATTTAAGAGTGCAGTCATCATGTGGGTATATCTCATTTGTAGACATACATCATCAACTCTAAAGAAATGCAGAATATGTTCAGCAGCCCTGTGGCAGAAAAATAAGGCAGACAGTTTACTCAGGTGTAGAGATTTCAGATAAATGTTTACTTACTGCCACAACATATTCCTTCCATTATGTCTGACTTTTAAGTACAAGTAGATTTTTTTCAAGTATAGGAACATAGGCACTTGGTTGGTGCAGAACTATGGTGACCTTGTTTCAAGTCCCAGAGGTTCTTTTTTCTCTAAGGAGATGAGGCCAGACAAGGGATTATACCTCTGCGCTGCAACTTTGACCCCTGCTAGCTCTGTGATGAATCGGTTTTCAATACAAGGCACAAATACGCCTGCCCCTTGTGATAGTAGCCATGGGACTCTTACTAGGCAAAGTCATATTAAAACGTAAAGATTCTACAGGTGTTAGATGAAGATTGAACTAAAAATGCTGGGCTTTTTCTGAATATCTGGAAATATGAGGGAACAGCCATGTCTGTATTGTTGTCATATGACATCTCTCTGGACAGCACTTATCATAAGCATGAGGTCAGGTGTGGTGAAAAAGCACACAGATGTTAGGGATGAAAACATTTGGTGCGGTGTATAGAACAGCTGTAATTCTGTCGGTCTGCAGCGTCAGACAGGAGGAATGTCCTGTTTGTCTCGGTGTGTATTTGTTCACTGTACAGTATGTTTTGCTTGAAAGGCTGGCATTTGTGTTTGTGTATGTGTGTGTGTATGTATGTCAGGCAGTGAGTCTGTACCGGTCTGGGTGTTTGATACCTTTGTGTGGGAATCAAGCTGCTTCCTGCCCTTGGACCACAACAGCAAAAGCTCCCATTGCCCATAAGGTCAGCAAAAGGAGAGAGAGAGAAAGGGTAGAGCGAGCAAGCAAGAAAGCAGCACCACTACATTTAGTTACATTTTTCATTTTATAATTTGTATTATTTTCCATTTTAATGCAGTGTAAGTCATTTGAAAGATTTGCTTGACTTCCTGACAAGATCACATGATAGTAAACAGAACAGCTGCATCTTGCACTTTGCTCTTACAACTACAGGCTCTGTTCTGTAGTCAGATTTGCACACACCATTGACTGTAGATGTAACGCATGAAAGCATACAGGCCTGATGGAGGGTGAAAACAGAGGAACATATCTGTAGGCACGAATGTGAGACTGCTTGCACGTGGGCCACTGGCAAACGAGTCTAAGCAGGGCAACACCCTCTTCAGTGTGCATGCTTTCCTGTACCCCTCCCATTCCCAGCCTCTCTGTTTGGCACGGATATCCCCAGGAAAAGGCAATACGGACCGTGATGTCAGCAGCTGCACCGCAGTAACCTTCTTGGTGGGAATTTAAAGGAATAGGCTTTGCAATCGAGTTTCAGCACAAACCAGCAAACTTAGGAGGTCCTGATCTTAATCTTGGTCTGGTATTGTGTTCCTGGAGTGGACTTGAGGGCGTTGTCAGTTTCACGCCTGTACTTGCGCTCTGGAATGTCTCCTTCACACCACTGCATATTTATGGACAGATAAAACTTTGGCCATTATGGGAAACCTGTTGGATAATTGGTGTCTTGCTTAATCTATGTTCGGAGAATAATATGGCGTGAGGTATGCTCTGCAAACCTGTCTTTAAATCCCTCATATCATGTAACTCATATTTAAGCAGATGCCTTTAAATTTAGGGTGTCATGTCAATTTTTTATCTGCTGCGACCTTCTTTCCAGACATTGCATGTACTGTATACCACAGGAAAGAATTTCAAAATGTTTCTCTCTGCTGATGGCAGTTAAATTCAGTCCATTCACAATGGACGTTATACAAATACACAATAATACGGATTACACAAATATATGGAATACAGGCACACACACACACACAGGGACACTTTAGAGACATCAATTTGACCTAACCAGAGCACCTAAAGGAAACCCACACAGACACAGGGAGTGGCCAGTCCGGGACGCGTACTCGGGTCTCTAATAATAATTGGGTATCATTTGCATTTTATCAATTCTAATTCTGATTCCAAATCTGCTTATCGATTCTGGTCTTATCAATTCAAAGTTTCGATCCCAAGATGGTGAAAAAATGTGCCAAATGTTTAGTATTAAGAATGTCTTATTTTTTTATATACTCTTTGACAAAAGAAATAACGGACGCAGATAGAAATGTCGGATTGCTGCAGAACTCGGCATACAGTTCTTTTTCAGTCAGATATGCAAATGATTACAGGTGTGGTCTGATTAGACTCTAGGTCTTGCCACAAGGCGGCGTTAAAGTGCTTTCCTTGCTGCTTTATAAAAAGGCTCTCAGAGGCTACTTTAGGATAGTGTATCTATTAGTGAGAGATTTTACATTTTACCCAGTTGACAGGCTTTGAGAGGGGGGTCATTGGACTGAGAGAAGCAGGGTGGTCATTCTGACAAACTGTTAGGAGACGTTCGGAGCATTGATTCACGAAGACATGCAGTAGAGAGGATCGTTTGATTGTTGTTCACAATCCAGACATAGGTGGCACCTCCACTAAACACCCTTGTCTCTGCCCGGACCATTTCCTGGAGCAGAAGGAAATGTGTTGTCAGTGGTGTCGTGAACGAGAAACCTACATTCCTACGGACTGGAACCGTATCATCTTTAGTAACCAATCCAGGTTCTTTTTGGGATCCGACGATGGTTAGGTTCGAGTACTTCCATCCTGCCTTCGCTGTGGAGTGACACACTGCCCCAACTTCTGGTGTGATCATCTGTGGCATCATCGAATACGACAGTCAGTCACAGCTAGTAGTGATATGAGGGTACCAACAGCTCAGCGATATGTGCAGGACATCCTGTGGACATTTTACACGTGTTGCCTTTCATGGCAGGACTTCCAGCTGGCATTTCTTCAGCAGGTCAATGGTCTATAAATGAAGCTCAATATCATGCTGGTGCCTTAGATGATTGGCCACATTGGAGGTGTAACCTCCTGTACAACAGATAAACTTTCCATGCATATTGCTGTTCATCCTTCCGTTTTCTCTCACTAATTGGAACCAAAGTTTTGAATGTCCATCTTCTGCTAATTCTATAGTAGACTGGTTTTCCATACTTGACCAGTCTACAAGAGTGTTTTTTATTAGAGTTATTTCTTTGACAATAATAATATCGAAGCTTACCTGTTACTAATAGGAATTGTTCGACCCAGTAATGGCCATATGGAAGTCCTGGGATTCGAACGTTCTGATCTTTCAGTCTCTGGCACAGATCCTTCACTTGTGAGCTAATTTTGAAGCTTCAGCCTCAGGCAAAATGATAAAAAAGTGAACTATGACTGGTTTTATTCACGAAGATATTCTTATTAACATAATCACATGAGAATGAAAACTGACGTAGGGTCATTGGGTTGAATTGCTCTGAAGAGGTTAACAACAGTGTTCCCTGCTGGCAAGAAGGAACATCACAGGCCATATGCAATGATACTGGAAGAAGTTTTAATATCCGAAAAGTTATCACAGCTGATAAAGTAGCTGTATGAACATCTACAGTAAATACTAGTACACAATTAGCAATACATCCTCAGAATCAATTCACTTTTTGCTTGCTGTACTGGTCAAGTAATAACACAGATAACATGATGAATGGGGACAAGCACCAACACATTTTCTTTTTGCCAAAATTACATAGACAAAACGTTAACCCATTAACATAAACACCACCATCAAAGTCGTCCAGAGAACTGATGACCATAGATTCGTCTAATCCATTGTTTCTGTTGTATTGCTGTGAATAGGTTTCAATAAAAGTATTACAGAGTTATTAGGTCACATATTAAGTACCTTGATATTAAATGTGGCTCGTGTGATCATTACCTTTGGTCTAAATAAGGGCAGAAATCTATAAAAATAGGAAAACAATTGTTACATTTCACATGATGAACTCAAGTGCTGAAGGCACTGTATGACATCCGAACTGTTCAATGTTTACTGTGTGGGCTAAGGTTCAAAGTGCTTTGTGTTAACCTGACAGAGGATCAGTCATCACTGTCCAATTCCAAATATTAACCGTCAGTAAAAAAAACAACAACAGTATTGTGGTGCAACCACCACCTAAGCTCAAGTTTACTTACATCCTATACATAGACGCATAAATACAAGATACCTGTACTATACTGCAAGACTATTGTGATTACAGTCAGTTCTCTTAAGTTCTAGGGGTAATATGAGGCCCTACAGTCCACCCCAATGTAATCTGTTTGTTTAGAATCTGAGCAACATGATATTTGCTCTGTAAACAGCACACGGCCCACATCCATGTGTACCATGCTACTCTCGGTCTAACGTCTCGTTTGCTGTATACCATGTTTCCCTGCTTTAGACTTACCCCATTTATCCGGCATAACGATGGATTCCTTAGAAAAGCCTAAAGACAAGGCATATGATTGGAATTTCTCAACCAGCTCTGGACTGAGTTGTGAAGTTCGACCTAAAGCAGATATGAGGAGTTTACTGAGCATTATTATAGCAAACAAAAATGAATACTAAAACAACAATCCCATAAAATAATACATTACCATGGAATAAAGCTATAACAAAAAAACAGTATTGCTGGAAAAGCTACCAAATAAATCAGAAATTACTTGACTTTAGTTTGCATATTATGTGGAAAATGGTCATTGGGCCTCATTCATGAAATCTTTGTAAAAAGACAAGCAAACTGCAAGTAAATTACCTTCCCGAAAACTCTCCACCAGATTCACGAAAGCCGCGTAAACATGAGATTTATTAGTAGAACGTGTGTATGTTCATGAATACCAATTGTTCGCAAATTGAGCGCATGTGCTCATTCACTTGTAATTAGTATACAATTACCATAATCCACACCCACAAATTACAAACGATGACTATATAACAAAGACTTTGGACTGATGAACATGACAAAAATACTCCAAAATGTTGCAGAAAAAACTATTCTGATGTGGAAATCAATGTTTTATTCGATACCTTTAATTTTTGAGCCTCCATAGTGGCATTTTGGGCCCTAAAAAAGCAAATTAAATGTACTCTTTATGAATCAACCTACAATATTCTAGCCCTTATGTTCTTTTAACAATGTGACAACCCCACTCTCCAAACTGCCGGCTGAGTTGCATGTACCGGGCACAGCGTTCAGGAGGTAACATTTCACATCGAAGATCAATTACACATTGACTGAATAGTAGTCCTTTATTTTTTATATATATGCAAAAGCATCATTAGATCTTGCCTTGATGTGAATGTGTACAGTCGATGGTCCCAGTGACATCTGGAAAGTAAGCAATGGCACAGAAATACTGTTTGGCTTCCAGCTGTTGTTTCTCACTATACGGGAACTCGATGTAGCGAAGCATTAGACGGATTATGATGTCTAAAACTCCTGGGATGATGCAGCTTACTGAGAGCTGGGGAAATTCCTGATCTGTCAGCAATCTCCCTCTAGAATGTTTCAGCAGCCAAAAATCTGAATAGGTAGTGTAATAGGATGGGATCTGTTGGACTCTTCTAATACACTAATAAATCTGTATGATCTTTAAAGATGCATTCTCACAACAACGCAAGATCTGCCATTTCCACTAATGAGTACTACACATCCTAAACTAATCGTTCTGCTCGCGTTTCATGAATGAGGCTCATAGGATATTCTCTCTGCATTCGCAAGAATTTCCTGCAACATTTTAATGACAATAGGTGAAGTGACTAATATGAATTGCTAGTGAGTGTTAGGGGTGTTTATGAGTGATGTTTGATACCTGTCCCACAACTATCGCTCAAACGTGATGTATTATTATAAGATTAATTATTATATTTAATTTCTAAATTTTAATTCAAACTTGTGTTTCACAAAAATTAACAATGTAAAACCTATCATGTTAAGTAAACAACAAAACTGAAAAGAAAACAAAGCACAAACATAACTAATGAAAACACACACAAATCTATAATCTATAACAACACGTTTAGAACTGGGTCAGGAAGTGTAGTGATTTTGCTGGAATTGTGCTTGAACTCACCATAGAGAGCCAGCTGAGTGTAATCTTTTTCCATCTGCCTGTATTTTAGGACAACTCCGTAATCAGTGTAGTTGGTCTCCACCACTGTGATGTCTTTCTCTATCTGACTCCCTTATAGTGAAATAGAAAATGACACGATGACCAATAATCCTCATGATTTTTTTTCACTTTTAAACAGTACAGTGCAAAAGTCTTAGGCCACCATTCAATTTGTTGTTTTAGCAATGGTATAATAGCCATATATAACATATTGTTGACGATTGGACCCAAAAATGTCAAACTTGGATTCATCGCTCCATAATACTCTTTTTCCACTGATCTTCATTCCATTCATTGTGACCTTCAGCATATCTTAATCTTAGGTTCTTGGCTGCTACCATTCCAAAAAGCCCATTCCAGATCAAGCTTCTTCAGACTGTGGAAGGATCAACTTGGCATCCCAGTGAAGCTGCCAGATGCAGCTATTGCTCAAGTGTAATGGGAAGGGAGGTAACAAGTGTAAATACTTGTGAGTGTAGCATATAGAAGTTGTTTTTAATTCTAGATGGGCATTATATCATTACTAAAACGATGTTATATCTAATCTAATGGTGGCCTAATACTTTTGTACAGTACTGTACAGTCTGCTGAATGTTAATACAGGTTAGTCTTGTATTAAGACAGTCTTCTTTTAATGCATTATGCTTTTTGTAATATGCATTATCTATACAGTGGTACCTCGGTTCTCATTGTTAATTCATTCCAGAAGGCTTGATAACCGAAAATGATGAGTACCAAGCAAACTTTTTCCATAAGGAATAATGCAAATTGAATGAATCCCTTCCAGACCCCCAGAAATTCCACACTGTATAAGGCATTATATGCATTAATGGAGTTGTATTGTACAGGTGCTCCCTGATTTATGATGGGGATATGTTCCAGACAAATCCATCATAAGTTAAATGTAACATGAACTGAGGAGTTTAATATAGCCTACACTGTAATCATAGCAGAGCCTATTACATAAAAACCTACAGTTGGCCAAAATCATTAACACAAAGCTTATTTTATAATAAAGTGTTGAAAAATTTCATGTAATTTAGTGAGCAATGGATTGAAAGTGAAAAGTAAAAGCAAAACACTTACTCTATTGGTGAAGTCAGGGTGCTAGCTGCTAATGCTAACTGCTCAGCATGAAAGCCAGCTTTCCTTTCGGTTGGCTGTCATTTTCTCTCCTTTCCAGAAAGTTTTGCTTTTGGTTGGCTGTCATTACTAACCATATCTGGACCCATGGGGACTTATTTGCACTAAGAATGCAGTACTGTAGATGCAAAAATCAAGAAAAACACGCTTAACACAGCAGAGATCTGCACTGTTGTGATTGTGAATCACTGTGTACTGAATCGTGAATCATGAATCGAGTTTTGGCTGAAACGAGTCACGCGGCTCGACTCATACAAGTTTAAGCAAGTGTGCCGAGTACCGAGCACCGGGTGAGAACTGACACAAATTTTTCTAGCCAAAATGCATCGAGAACCGAATTCAACGAGTTCAGAGGTGGCCGAGAACCGAGAACCACTGTATATTTATGTGAGATTTGTGATCTGTCATCATATAAGACCAACTTACTTCGACTGAAATACGTGAAAAGTCCAGGAACATCTGTCTTCTCGTACTTATAAAAATTTGGAATGCAAATGTTATGCCTAAGTGTGGACATAAAGAAGGCTGAGAGAGAAATAACTGAATAAAGGTAAGCACATTGTTTAAACCTTGGTTAGTTAAATAAGTTCACATCACAATCTGAATGTAGGACCATGTTAACTTTAATATAAGCTCTGAAATCAGAAGGAACTGTACCGATCCAACTCCCACATGGTGAGGTTAGCACCTCCATCTTCATTAAGAACCAAGAAACCTTTGTTGATCTGCATTCTGGCCTTGTATTTAATGAATAATGGGTTGTCATAGGCCAGTCCAACACGATACCATTCACCTGCAAACTAACAACAACATCAACACCGGTTAGAACATGAATTATGTAAGCTCATAATGACATAAACATGCTAAAGATATATGAGACCATACAACAGAATACAGATTTAGGTTAATGGCTAAAAAAATGAACAGAACAGAGGTTTGATGCTGTCATACAAGGCACAAAGCAAGCCACTGAGTTTTAAGTGCCTTGCTCATGGGTCCAGCAGTGTTGACCTAACCCTTCCAGTTTGGTCAATAGTTCATTAGCTAAACCATTGCACCATCACTGCCATAAGACACATCAGGTGTGGGATTTGCAGTGCTTTATACATACTCTAAAATGAAGACACAAAACAAAAGCATGGGGTATGGAGTTTATGAAAAGTCATACATGAATAAAAGAGACATTCATATCAATGATGTTTTTAGTAGTTTTCTGCTGCTGAGCCCTATATTTATAAACCCAGTCTTGTTGCTATTAAGGTTTCATAAAAATATCAGAATAAAAGGGTTAATTGTAGGTTTTGAGTAGTGCGTAATATAATATAGTATAATTTCATTTAATATAAATTAATATAATAAGTGTAGCACTAAAAGTTATGATTAAACCTACAAATGTGTGAGTGAATACCAATTATACAAAGTACTGCACTGGGTGTGGAGGAATCCCTAGGGCAATAAGACGTTTTCTTTGTGTTACATAAAAGAAGTTAATGACGCATTGTAAAGGTTCATAATTGTTTCATTTTGCTTGTAATGTGGCTAACTGCTACAACTGTAAACTAATTGCCAAAGGATATATGAGCAAGTGAATAGCACTACCTAAATAGGACATTAAAATAAAAAAAGGACAGTGGGTACGTATTACTGGCGAGTGTTAATAATAGGTTTGATTTAAATGTTAGTTAGATTAATGTAAGTTAGATAGTTTGGTAGAAGATAGCGACTGATAGCTACAGATTTTAAGTCACCACTATTTTAAACTATTTCATTTTCAAAGCAGTGTGAAAACAGAATGAAATTCTTAGCGTGACTGTAAAGTTTATTGATCATTTCAATCCTGTATTTCTTTTAATTAAGCAAAAAATATTTCTGTGCAATTAGTTTGTTTAGATGATCAACATTTTCAGCAGTCATTAACATTTCAAGTGCAATTTTAAGTGATTGAATAATGAAATTTTGCATAGATTTTGTGAAAACAGATTTTGTAGCCTGACTCCATTTGGTATCAACATGACTGAAATTGGTAAGGTTGAAAAAGTGCAACATTAAATTAAACTAAACATCTCTATGTATGAAAACATTCATTGTTGGTCTCATAATTAACCACAAGGTTAATTCATTAATCGCAAGGCCAGAATTACTATTAATTCTTTGTAACTTTCTTGATGTCAGCCCTTCTTCTATGTATATCAAACTCGTAGCTGATTGCAATGTGTGTAAAGTTCATCATAATAATTGCATAAGAACGTGCATAATTAACAGCGAAAGCTAAATTTGAAGCTATAGCAAATGATTTATTCCAAATATCACTGATAAAATCAAAAATATCAATTAGAAAGAAAGAAAATTATAAAAAAAAACAACACCACCATAAGCTAAAGTTGACACAAATAATATTTAAATATAGAATTTTGTTGCACACAACCTGAAAGGTAATGAAATTAAGAATGTGTGTGACTGTGGTAGCCTAGCGGGTAAGGTACTGGACTATGGACCAGAAGGTCCAGGGTTCAAATCCCACCTCTGCCAAGCTGCCACTGTTGGGTCCTTGAGCAAGGCCCTTAACCCACAATTTCTTGGATTGTAAGACTGTATCAATTGTAAGTCGCTCTGGATAAGGGCGTCTGCTAAATGCTGTAAATGTAAATGAAATGTGTGGTCTGGAAAGATTTGTGGGTACAAAAGATGATAAATAACTGGATTATGGTGATATTTTAAATTGTTTTCAGTCGCTATTTAAATGTGGTTTGCATCCAGGAAACATGGCAAGTAATTGAGATTGATGCTGTAACTTAATTTGCAGACCTAGAACTTTATTAATCTTTATAATGATGTCTAGAGCAATATAAGCCTAAATAATGCTCAAGAATCTAACACACAATCAGACAAAACAATGTGTAATATTTGAACTGAAATATTCTTAAATTTATGAAATATTACTATTGGTACTACTGGGACTGTGGTAGCCTAGCTGTTAAGGTACTTCAGACCAAAACGTTTAGGGTTTAAGTCCAAGCAGCCACTGTTGGGTTCTTTAGCAAGACCCTTAACCTACTATTGCTTGGATTGTTACATAGACAGATTAAACTTTGTCACTGCAAAATTCAAATACATGGCAAATAAATGCAGTTGTTACAGCAGATTGTATGAGCTCTAAGTTGCTCTGGATATGGGCATCTTCTAAATTATTAGATGTCTATGTATTATGACTTAAATAAAGCGGGCGGCACGGTGGATAGCAGCGCTGCCCCACAGCAAGAAGGTCCTGGGTTCAGTCTGTTTGGAGTCTGCATGTCCTCTGTGTCCATATGGGTACACTGGTTTCCTCCCACAGTCCAAAGACATGTAGGTTCATTGATTACACTAAATAGGCATTGACTTGAGTATATATATATATATATATATATATATATATATATATACTGGTCCTTCTCAAAAAATTTACATATTGTGATAAAGTTAATTCTTTTCCGTAATGTAATGATACAAATTAAACTTTCATATATTTTAGATTCATTGCACACCAACTGAAATATTTCAAGTCTTTTATTGTTTTAATACTGATGATTTTGGCATACAGCTCATGAAAACCCAAAATTCTCACAAAATTAGCATATCATGAAAAGGTTCTCTAAACGAGCTAGGAGGGTAAGCAAAACGGAGGGGAGAAAAGAGATTCGCATGCGGGGGTCAAGGGAGAGAGAAGGGACGAGGTGGTATATCCGTTCTTAAAACTGGGTTTAACATAAAGAGGATCGGGAAATTCCGTTCCCTGGGGGTACATACTCGGCGTGAAAGAGGTGTTGCCACCTTCCTTAAGGTGTTATCGCATCTGATACAAATTAAAACGTTCATCTATTTAGATTCATTGCAATTTGTTTGCCACCCCACCGTTTCCATCTTAGTCACTTCTTTTTTTTTATTCCCTCTTCTTCTTTGTTTCATCCCTCTACCTCCTGCCCGACCCCCAAAATTTATTCTCACAAAAATTTTAGCATATCATTGAAAAGGTTCTCTAAAGAGCTATTAACCTAATTATCTGAATCAACGAATTAACTCTAAACACCTGCAAAAGATTCCTGAGGCTTTTGAAAACTCCCAGCCTGATTCATTACTCAAAACCGCAATCATGGGTAAGACTGCCGACCTGACTGCTGTCCAGAAGGCCATCATTGACACCCTCAAGCAAGAGGGTAAGACACAGAAAGAAATGTCTGAACGAATAGGCTGTTCCCAGAGTGCTGTGTCAAGGCACCTCAGTGGGAAGTCTGTGGGAAGGAAAAAGTGTGGCAGAAAACGCTGCACAAACGAGAAGAGGTGACCGGACCCTGAGAAGGATTGTGGAGAAGAGCCGATTCCAGACCTTGGGGGACCTGCGGAAGCAGTGGACTGAGTCTGGAGTAGAAACATCCAGTGCCACCATGCACAGGCGTGTGCAGGAAATGGGCTACAGGTGCTGCATTCCCCAGGTCAAGCCACTTTTGAACCAGAAACAGTGGCAGAAGCGCCTGACCTGGGCTACAGAGAAGCAGCACTGGACTGTTGCTCAGTGGTCCAAAGTACTTTTTTCGGATGAAAGCAAATTTTGCATGTCATTCGAAAATCAAGGTGCCAGAGTCTGGAGGAAGACTGGGGAGAAGGAAATGCCAAAATGTCTGAAGTCCAGTGTCAAGTACCCACAGTCAGTGATGTTCTGGGGTGCCATGTCAGCTGCTGTGTTGGTCCACTATGTTTTATCAAAGGCAGGGTCAATGCATCTAGCTATCAGGAGATTTTGGAGCACTTCTGCTGAAGAGCTTTATGGAGATGAAGAGTTCATTTTTCAGCACGACCTGGCACCTGCTCACAGTTCCAAAACCACTGGTAAATGGTTTACTGACCATGGTATTACTGTGCTCAATTGGCCTGCCAACTCTCCTGACCTGAACCCGATAGAGAATCTGTGGGATATTGTGAAGAGAAAGTTGAGACGCGCAAGACCCAACACTCTGGATGAGCTTAAGGCCGCTATCAAAGCATCCTGGTCCTCCATAACACCTCAGCAGTGCCACAGGCTGATTGCCTCCATGCCACGCCGCATTGAAGCAGTCATTTCTGCAAAAGGATTCCTGACCAAGTATTGAGTGCATAAACATAAACATAATAATCTGAAGGTTGACTTTTTTTGTATTAAAAACACTTTTCTTTTATTGGTCGGATGAAATATGCTAATTTTGTGAGAATTTTGGGTTTTCATGAGCTGTATGCCAAAATCATCAGTATTAAAACAATAAAAGACTTGAAATATTTCAGTTGGTGTGCAATGAATCTAAAATATATGAAAGTTGAATTTGTATCATTACAATACGGAAAAGAATTAACTTTATCACCAATATACTAATTTTTTATTTTTTGAGAAGGATCAGTATATATATATATATATTATATATATATATATATATATATATATATATATATATATATATATGACTAGTCTTGATGTAACCGGGGGTGAGGTCTTGAAAATATTCTTACGTACAAAGGGGGCAGGGACTGCAAGTTGCAAAAGTTTGGTGCCTTAGTAAGTACTCTTAGTAGTCTTAGTAACCCAACCACAACCTTCATTATTCAGTAGACTAGCAGTGTAAAAGCAGGCTCACCTGTTTTATGAACATAAATTGCTTCAGCTGGAAAATTTGTAGACAAAGTCATATCAGAGTCATATCAGTTGCTCTTATTTTGATGCATAGAGGTTATTCATTGACCAAATAGAAGTCATTCGATTCCAGCCTTGTGGAATCTGGTCTCACTGATTTGAGTTGCGTAACATTCACTAAAGTGTTTAACTTACTATTACGTCAAGTGTAGCAGACTGCAGGACTGCTCACAGAAAGTGCTAACAAGAGTGAAATTCTGTCCAGTGGTTAAATGTTCATGCATTTGTTAGTCACTGCTTGCACTGGAAGGTTAAATTAGAACATACGGAACCACAAAGCAAAATAAAATAAGATCTTCCAGTGCAATCAATATAAATCAATATCTAGAAAATTAGTACACACTCATGGAACAGAAGTGGTGCTTTGGGAGACCTCATTTATCTATCTTTTCCCTTTCTGGGAAAAGTGGAAGGAAAGTGAAGTGAAGATTAATCATTCACAGTCCAGGCTGGAAACAGCATATGAACAACAGTACAGTCAAACCCTGTCATCTGAATGCACCCCTTTCCTGGAAATAGCTGGGATAATGAATATGTGGATAATGGGAGCCCTATATCCAGTACTTGTTATGCTGAAATCCCTATATAATTTCTGGCATCTTCAAAACCATTCATACTTCTAGTAATGTCAGCGTAATATCGAGGAACAGGAGAGCTTCATGATTGTCTCACATATGTGCTGCGACTACAGAAATGAACATTTACAAGCAAGTAACCCAAGTAATTTATGAACAAATAACCAGTCTTCAACATTCTTTAAGCACTTTGCCTTCCAGCTCTTGATTGTGTCAGTCAAATATCGGTCTAAAATTCAGTGCCTTACTTGACTACATATTAGGTTACAAATTTAAACGTGTTTTTATTCTATTGAGTGGTAGAAGTTAAGCAAAATGCCACAAAGGTTTTTAGTTTTAAGTTAGCCTTAGCCTTTGTGGAGTAGCTGCTTATTGAAGATCAGTCAGAACTTATGCTGCTTTCAAGTCCTCCTCGGAAATTCCCATTTACGAATTCGGAGGCCGTAATTATGACAAGATATGCGTTCAAGTGGTTTTGGTTGGGTGGTGAAAATGGACACCATGAGAAATCTTTTAGTTTTTAATTCGATTTTGTATAGTCAAAAACAGAAAGTTCATTATTAGCAGGCAGTGGACCAAACCACTGGGAGGCATATATGAAGAGGGGGTACAATTCTACAAAACTTAAAAGTAGTTTTCCCATCTATAATTAGCACAAGTTATTTCAGTGCATACTACTTTTATTATCTAACATTATATAGTTACGTTTACAATGATTATATTCGGGAGGAAATCACCCCCACTCCCACCCTGTCCCTCTGGGAATATGAAAGGCTCAGATATGCAGAAAAATAAATAAAAAAAATTTTAAAGCAGTTTTTGAAGGATCTTTCTAGTCTTTTCGAGTCTTAAAGCCCAAGTCCAAGTCACTGACAATAATGTCAAAGTTGGGTTTTTTGATTTTGTTCAGTTGACAGACTTTGAGAGTCTGTCTGTCAGGTCCTGTTGGGATCTAATGACAATAGTTTTTGAGTATTGTGGCCTCGTGGTGAGCACTTCAGTAGTCTGTCACCCCTAATATTGATTTGAGGGACAATAACAACTCAGCGATATGTGCAGGACATCCTGCGGCCACATGTGTTGCCTCTCATGGCAGGGTTTCCAACTGCAAGGAGGATAATGCTCACCCACACACACACAGCAAGGGTTTCCCAGAAATGTCTTCGTCAGATTACAACACTTCCTTGTCCTGCTCGGTCGCCAGATCTATTATCAATCAAGCATGGGCAAATGTGTCACAGAGGCATGCTTAGGCATCTCTCACCAAGCGGTACACTACCCAAAAGTAGCCTCCAAGAGCCTTTTAATAGGCCCTCTTGTGGTAAGACTCCATGTATAATTATACCACCCCCTAATTATTTACATATCTGCCTGCGACGTAACTGCATGCTGAATTTTGCAGCAATCCGATATTTGCATCTGGGTGCTTTATTTTTTTTGTCAATGAGTGTACAGTTTTGAACCAACCCTGATGTTTACACACACTACATTTAGATTTTGATGGTGCTGCCACTTTAAGTGACTAAGTTGTACAAATCAAGCTACATATTTTAAGAAAACAGAAATCCAGTTAGAGTAACAAGCCAGGGCAGAGTAAAACAGCAGTGGTATTTATGGCTTGGAAAGAAACAGATTGTTGAACTTAAAGGACACTGTAGTAGCAATTCAGTGGAAACACAAAGCAATTCAAATGCAAGTTGATGTCATTCATCTCACTGCCAGGCTGCCACCACTGTCAAAGGAACGTTTATAGACGGAGCTAACATCCGTGAATCTAATCTGATTATCTGTGGCCAGATTTCAGTGCCAAAATCATATTGACATTTTTTATCCTGAGTTAATACATGCTTTGCTGGTAAGAGAGTAGATATTCTTAGTATATTCTCAGACAAACGTAACGTATCAAAAGTCGGCTACTTCATTTTGTTTTTTAAACATCATTATTCACAGTGTAATTCCTCCACCAGCTTTCTGTCTAGAGTCACTGAAAATAGCCTAAAGCATTTTTTCTTTCCATGGTCATTTAGCTGGCATGTTCACAAATATCTTCTTCCTATTATTAGTGCACTATCGTCTCTGGAACTATAACTGAGTAGATAAAGTACTTTAGCTTTTATTTATTTAGCTTTTAAATCTAGGATGTGCAGAAAAGGAGCATGTTGCAATTCCTTATGACTCTATTTGTTCTCATTTCAACCCCAACTGCTTCTGCTAGTTTTGCTGCATTACTATAAAACACGTAAGTCATACTTCAATGGGCATGATTAAACCTAGACATGTCTATATACTTATTTCACTCACCTGTCTCAAATCAAAATCCTGCTGTGGCTGAATGTCAGGGGAGTTTAGAGAGTGTGTCCACAGCAATATGCTGCACAGAACCGCCACAACTAGTAACATTTTGGATGGTAAGCCAGTGTGTGTGGTTAAAAGCAAAGCTCAGGTAGCAATGTGGTGAAGGGGCCAGGGTCAACGGGCTGTTCAGGTATCATGGGGGTTTAACGTAGACAACCCACAGTGGGAAGTGTCTAGAACTCTGTGGAAGCCAGGCCCCCAAATGCAGACGCATGCATAACTCCACCGCAATAAAACCGGAAGTCAAGTAACAGCACATTCTCTGAAAAGCACTGTCGCAAAGAGTGCTACACATTCCGTGAATCTCCACGTACAACCCTTTTTTGAACCACTGCCTGAATTATATTGTCTGAGGTTCGAACAGAACTACAACAGGAACATGTACTGTGCAAAAGTCTTATGCCACCTCTAGAATTGTTGTTTTAGCAATGGTATAATACACATATATAACATATTGTACCCAAAACTACAAACAAATTGGACCCAAAAATATCAAACTTGGATTCATCACGCCATAATATTATTTTCCTCTTAACACATAATACTCTTGAGTTTCCTTCCAGTCTTTCTGAGCTGTAGCATAGCTTAGATTTTCATCTTGTTCCCCTTCCGAAAAAGTGGTTTCTTCTCTGCTACCCTTCCAAAAAGACCATTCCTGATCAAGCGTCTTTGGACTGTAGAAGGGTCAACTTGGCATCCCGTTGAAGTTGCCAGATGCTGCTGTTGCTCAAGAGGAGGTCCTAATAAATACTTGCCACTGTAGCCTATAGAAGCTGTTTTTTCTTGTGTTTCTTCATTTTTAAGTACTGCATACAAATTTCCTGTATTTTCTGGTTGTATTCTAAAGAAGAGACTGAGAAATTATTATATATGGTTATTATAACTGAAACAATGGAATAATCTTATAAAATGACATATAAAAAGAATCCACAAACAAACCGCATGAGGAGAAAAAAAAATTCTCATAACCTCCAAGATGATGTACAAAGATCATGAGGGGTGCACATTCCTTGATATCCACAAAAATCTAAACAGTCTGCCTAGAAAGAAAAAACTCATTCAAGTTACCCCAGCGTGTTGCGCCCTCCCAAATATCTCCCACAGTCATGTAGAACAATGACAGTAATGCAATGCTTCACTTAGAATAACAGTTAAGTAGTTCACTATTGTGAAGCAATTGCAGGTTAGACTCTGACAATGCCTCAGCCATCGATGGTCCTAGAGCCCATAAATGGCCCTGCTCTCTGGGTGGGAAGGATGGCACACCTCTTTTGTCTATAATCAGTGTGACACTGGGCAATCACCAGCCTCTTGTAGTTCATGTATACTGAACAGGGGAGTTAATGCTCTCCTACAAACACGTTCAGCTTCACCATTAAACAAACCAGGCAGAGTTAACATTATATTGTCCACCGGTAGAACTGTGTAGTAGAGGTGGGAGAAAGTCACATACGTGGAAGTCTCAAGCAAGTCCCAAGTTATTGTGGTAATATTCAAGTAACTCAAATCCCTGCTATAAGTCAAGCAAGTCTCAAGTCAAGTCATGTGACTAGAGTAACCCAACTCAGTGTAGTGCCATTTAAATGGAAAAACTATTCATTTAGGATCAAGCAAAAACGTACAAAATGATGCTCTAACTCCAGTTTCCACATTTAAATCAGTCTAGAGACAGTGGTCAGAAAGAGTGTAATTTTATTTTCAAAATTACTAAAGTATTGCATAATAAAGTAATCTTCTTGGACTTTTAACTTGTCTGTTGAACTTATCCTGCCAAATAGTAATGTGAAAAAAATTAGGACACATCTAAAACATATTGGCTGTTTTGTCTTATCGATAAATACACAATCGATTCAAAGCCAAAAAGGTATCTCTCTGGCTAATGTTTGGCGAGCCAAAAAGTTAGCTTAAAAGACAGTCACGTACAGTGGTGCTTGAAAGTTTGTGAACCGTTTATAATTTTCTATATTTCTGAATAAATATGACCTAAAACATCATCCTAAAAGTAGATAAAGAGAACCCAGTTAAACAAATGAGACAAAAAATATACTTGGTCATTTATTTATTGAGGAAAATGATCCAATATTAGTGAGTGGCAAAAGTATGTGAACCTCTAGGATTAGCAGTTAATTTGAGGGTGAAATCAGAGTCAGGTGTTTTCAATCAATGGGATGATAATCAGGTGTGAGTGGGCACCCTGTTTTATTTAAAGAACAGGGATCTATCAGTCAAACACATTTTTGTGGAAGTGTATCATGGCACGAACAAAGAGTTTGGACTCCACCAATCCACAGTCAGACAGATTGTGTACAAATGGAGGAAATTCAAGACCATTGTTACCCTCCCCAGGAGTGGTCAACCAACAAAGATCACTCCAAGAGCAAGGTGTGTAATAGTTGGCGAGGTCACAAAGGACCCCAGGGTAACTTCTAAGCAACTGAAGGCCTCTCTCACATTGGCTAATGTTAATGTTCATGAGTCCACCAACAGAAGGACACTGAACAACAAATGGTGTGCATGGCAGGGTTGCAAGGCTCCAAAAAGAACATTGCTGCTTGTCTGCAGATCACGTGGACAAGCCAGAAGGATATTGGAAGGATGTTTTGTGGACGGATGAGACCAAAATAGAACTTTTTGGTTTGAAAGAAAAGCATTATGTTTGGAGAAAGGAAAACACTGCATTCCAGCATAAGAACCTTATCCCAT
The DNA here is from genome assembly GCA_025084515.1 of Ancistrus triradiatus. NCBI lineage: Eukaryota > Metazoa > Chordata > Actinopteri > Siluriformes > Loricariidae > Ancistrus > Ancistrus triradiatus. Next base: position 44,980 of record JAJAGP010000533.1, read on the forward strand.
CTGTGAAACATGGTGTTGGTAGTATCATGGTTTGGGCCTGTTTTGCTGCATCTGGTCACACCAGATACTGAAAGCAAAGCTTCACATATTTCTGCCCCTCACCAATATGGAATATTGGATCATTTTCTTCAATAAATAAATAAATCAATCAATCAATCAATAAAGTATAATAATTTTGTCTCATTTGTTTAACTGGGTTCTCTTGATCTACTTTTATTACTTGTGTGAAAATCTGATGATGTTTTAGGTCATATTTATGCAGAAATATAGAAAATTCTAAAGGGTTCACAAACTTTCAAGCACCACTGTGCCTTTCTTTGTGAGTTTTGTAGTGACGGATGAAGTCGGGTGTCTGTGGTCATATGGCTGATTTTGCATATCACTGTTCACTTGTTACTAATTTCATCGACAACATAATCCTTGAATCCAAAATTCACTATTTTTTCAAGTTTCTTCGTACATATCTCTCTGCCATTTTCCCACGTTCTGACAGGTTGCCAGGTTTGCACGCATTGAAATAAAAATAACCCAATCATGTTTTAACAAAAAATACCTAAAATGCAAATATTTAATAAAAAAAAAATCAAGTCATAGAGTCATCTGTTTCAATTCTAAGTCAAAAGTCATAAATACCAAGTCATAAATACCAAATACTTTTATCTTTGTTAGTCAAGCCAGTCTCAAGTCCTTAAATTTGTGACTTGTGTCTGACTCAAGTCAAGTTATGACTCGAGTCCCCCACCTCCACTGTGTAGTGCCATTTTATTTGGAAAAACTATTCATTTAGGATCAAACAGTAGCAAGCAAATCTTGTAGAACAGATGTTTAAGACTTTGTAGAGCTGTTTAGTAATTATTAGATGATTTTGTTCATGTACTTGTTAAAACATTTTTCCAATACGCAACACTGCAACTTTAAAAATTTGCCAACAAAATGTATTTATTAAGCTAAACAAACAATTTACCAATTCAAGTTAAATCCACAGTGCAATGATAAAAAAAACAAACAAACAAACAATGACCTTTTGCTTTTACATGTATTAAGTGCAGGGTTAGTTGTTTAGCTTATTAAAAGTACAATTCCTCCACAGTATAACTTATCATACCCTTTAGAAAAAGATCAAGGCAGTGTGAAAACAAATGTCATTTGTTCATTAAAATAGTAAACTTCATAACGAAGCTGAGCCAACAGTTCAGTGAGTCATTAGAATCAATACACCAATCATTCTGAAAGACAGATTGAGTACAAATATAACAAATACATGTGTAGTAAAACATTCTTCACATGGATTGGATCAGTAATCTTTGGAGACCAGAGGTATGACTTTTACAGTCTGACTGATGCAGTTCCTTTCCTTTTGTGTGTAACTTTGGGGTTAGTCGTTATTCTTTATATTCCATGTAGAAGAATGTTCTTGTAATAGACGCCATTGGATTGAGCTCTTCCAGCAGTGTTTGGAGAGCATTTATTTAAAGTCCCTTCACTTTTTCTTTGGTGTTTGCTGTAAGATGAGTACCTTAGCTTTAGCTTAGCGGGAGTTACTTCCTCTAAAATGGGCTTGAATCTCCTCCAGAGTTTTGCCTTTAGTCTCTGGGACGAAGAATATTGTGAAGAAAACGTTGAGGGCGCAGAGACATGAGAACATCCAGAACGTTCCTGCACTGGTTAGGTTATCCTGTGGAATTACAGTTGAACTGTTACCATCTCCAAACATCATCTATTGTTTAAAAAGTAACATTCATTTTAGGAATGTTTACACACAAAGAATGAGGGGCCTGCCATTATCTGAATGTACCACATTCTGAGAAATGGTTTGGATAACAAATATGCACATAACAAAAACCCTGTTTTCATTATTTCCAATGGGAAAAGCTCTGCTACATTCTGGCATATTCAAAACCTCTCCTAATGTCACTGGGAATGGAAATTATTTTTATTTTATATCGTGTCAGACGCAGTGGCCACTTCACTGCATCTGATATGATATAACAAGCACATGGTTACGTCAAAACTATACATTATACTCCGACACACACACACACACACACACACACACACACACACTCGAGCCCATTTAGCATAATCATTTAACCTAATGCATGTCTTTTGACTGTGAGAGGAACCTGGAGCATCCGGAGTAAACCCACACGGACACAGGGAGGACATGGAAACCACACAGGCAGAGTCCAAGATCGGGATTGAACCGAGGACGCAGGAGCTTTGAGGTAACCGGTCTAACCACCCCCTAACTGCACTGATATTAGCACAATGCAGTGGCACATGGGGATTTCCATGCTTGCTCTCATGTGCATTTCACATCTACCATCAGATGTATAATAATATTCAAGTCTGAGGACTTTAGGGTTGACTTGTGTATGTTGGATCATTTGCATAATATTACAGTGGTACCTCGGTTCTCGACCACCTTGAACTCGTTGAATTCAATTCTCGATGCGTTTTGACTACAAAAATGTGTCTCGGTTCTCGTTGTTTGCTTATTACTTGCTCGTTACAAGCACTTGCTTAAACTTGTACGAGTCGAGCCGCGCGACTCGTTTCAGCTAAAACTCAATTCATGATTCAGTACAGAGTGATTCAGAATCACAGTAGCTGTTGCTCACTGAAGATCTCAGCTATTGTCATTGTGTTTTCTTGATTTTTACATCTATACAACTGTATTCTTAGTGCAAATGGGTTTCCACGGGTCCTAAAATTGATTCAAAAGAGCTATAAATCAAGCACCTGTTTTATGAGACTGGAAGCTTAGAAATGGGGAAATTAGAAGCATGTTTAGTCCCTCAGGATGAAGCCGGCGATAGACTGTGTGAGTTCAGTGCTCTTATAAGTTCATTACAGGTAGGACAGTATGAAATGATTCAAATCAAATCTTGGGTAAGTTCTGTAAGCAGTTAGATAAAGTCGAGTCTGGTTAGGGAGCTACACACCTGGAAGCTGTAATTCAACTTCTATTTCAGTCCTGATTACACTTCTATATCAGAAATGCATTCTGTAGCTCTGAGATTTAATCCACCATTTCTGACAGAGCCAGAGCTTTGTCGGTAGTTTTAATAACAAGAGTTTGTTTTTTAAATGTTTTCTATCTTTATTCTCTTTTTAAGCAGACCCAATAAGTACGAGCTGTTCCTTTTGTTATTAAGAGTGTTGTATGAAAATGGTGTCACCAGAAATGCTTCAGGAATGGAAATGCGCTGTAGCTTTGTTATTCTTTATCTCATTGAAACGGTCTATAAGAGCCAACTGAAAGGACACAGGCTGCAGTTAGCTTAGCAGCTATGCCAGCGCCCGGAGTTCACCAATAGAGTAAGTGTTTGCTTTTACTTTTCACTTTTAATCCATTACTCACTAAATTATGTGAGATTTTTCAACCCTTTATTATAAATAAGCTTTGTTTTACTGATTTGACCAACTGTAGGTTAATGTAAGTGCTTTAAACAGTAACTTACTTATCATTGGCTCTGCTATTATAAGTAACGCTCTACCAAACACTCAAACTCCTCAGTTCAATTTAACTTATGATTGATTTGTCTGAATCAGGGAGCACCTGTACAATACAACTCCATTAATGCATATATGGATTTTCTGGGGGTCTGGAACAGATTCATTCAATTTCCTTTATTCCTTATGGGAAAAATTTGCTTGCTACACATCGTTTTCGGTTCCTTCTGGAATGAATTCATGACGAGAACCGAGGTAGTACTGCATATCTGTGAGGTTGGAATTGCAAAGCTCTTTCAGCTTCAGTTTCTTCATGGACTATAGATCATTTATCATCTACAGGATATTTAGTATTGATATTTATGAGCTAAAGTCTAAAAAGTTCAAACATTTATATTTACTTAGGAGTTTATATTTATTTCCATTATTGCCAAAGGGTAAATCCTACCTCATTCTGGCATCTTAAAAAACTCACTTACTTTTACTGACGCGAGCACAACGTAGTGACGTGCGAGTGTGTGTGTGTGTGTGTGTGTGTTTATATTACATTTGGGGACCAAATTTATCCACAAGGATAGAAAGATCTGACTTTTTTACCTTGTAGGGACATTTTGCTGGTCTCCATGAGGAAAACTGCTTTTGTTTCACAGAAACTGCAACTTTCTTTTGAAAAACCAAAAGGGGTGGCTCGGTGGGTAGCACAGTCACCTCAGAGCCAAAAGGTCCTGGGTTCGATCCCAGGCGGAACAGCCTGGGTTCCTTCAGTTTGAAATTTTGAATGTCCTCCCTGTGTCCATGTGGGTTTACTCCAGGTACTCTGGTTTCCTCCCACATTATTTATATATATATAAATATTATATATAATATAATTATTATATTATGTATATATACATACAATATACAACCATACATATAATATATACATAACCTATATATATATATATATATATAGATTATAATATATATATATATATAATATATATAAATATATATATACAACACACACCACATATACATATATATTATAATATATATATATATTATATATATAATATCATATATTATATATATATAAATATATATACACACACACATATACATATATTATATATATATATATACATATATATATATATATATATATATATATATACATACATATACATTAATACATACAATATACATACATATACATTATATATATATATCTAGATAAATATATATATATATATATATACACATATACATACCATACCATATATTATAATATATATATATATTATATATATATATATATATATATATATATATATAATATAATCTATATATAACACATATACATACAACACACATATAGAGTGAAGTTACCCTTACCCTCGTTTTTCCATTCTCTGTCACTAAAATGCCATTGAACACTGAGAATTGACATTAATAAAAAATCAATAAACAAACAAAGAACAAAGACCCAAGATCAAAACAGGATTTGCATTAGGTTTGTAACCTGAAAGGTTTAAGTTTAGGTGAAGCCTTAATAAGCTACAGTAATTGTGGTCATGGGAAAAAATCATTTACTTTACATTTTACTACTTTCATTCAAACATCCAACTCTTTTGTCACATGCCCATAGCTGTATCAGTTTTTTTCTTTTCTCCATTATTCTACTGCATACATTAATGCATCCCACAAAACAAATGTCTATCCCACCCCCTTTTGTCCATCGCCTGGTTTTATAAATTAACTTATTTACGTACTACTGCGAAAGCGCCGGTAAGAGGGCCCGTATTATAACGGGGCCCCCGAATAGGTCCACGACCTTTTTTTGCATTCTCAAATAAACCCTTAAATATTCTTTAATAACACGGTCCAAAACACAAAACTCAGAAGATGTAATAAAAACTATTATAACTAATCCTCCTACCGATTTCCACCGCCTATTATTTCAGCCGTTCCAACCTAAGAAATCACAATTCCCCGAACAGCAGCTGTCCCGCCAATGGTTTTGTTTGCATGAATCGCCCACAACCCTCCTCCAACTATTTTTTGCCTTTTAAAACTACTAGGAATGATGAAATAAAAATAACTTTTTGATTTTGCAATAGAAATAATAAATTACTTAACGTCTAAATGTACTTGATGACTCTGTTTGACCAGTATAGGAGTGGTAATATCAATTAATCCCGTTTTTTTTTTCGTTGCTCACGTCCTTCCTCACAAAATAGTGTTTTTATCTCCAACCGTAACCACAACGTAAACTTCACACCCGGTAGCGCTCCACACAATGCAATTGTTTTTTCATGTAAATTTCCCCCCGGAACCTGAGTCCACTTATTATTGAATATTATTTTTTCGGTATCTTCTTTCTTCCCTCTTTAGACTAAGTAATGTATTCGGTTAATTAAAACTCCCCAATGAACCCCCGTTTTCTCTCCTGAGTGACAAGCGTTTTTTTTTTTCATTTCATTTCACCCAATGGTTATCAACGCCTGCTGGTTTTTAGGGTTTTTGTCCCCCCTCGACAAATCAGTTTTTTCACACCACAGCGTTCATTGGGCTGTCCCAAACGTGATTGACAACAATTCCATCTTTCATCAAAAAGTGCTCTCCAGCTACCGAACAACGTAGATAGGTCACTTTGCCACGATTGATTCTTGGTGCGTGGAGGAAGGTCGTGCGTAAACCAGTGATTTCGTCTGTGCCGCTCCGACACCGGTCCATCTCAGGCCGCATTAGAGTCGTCACACCCCGCCATCGGTCCAGCATATCAGTACTGGTAGAGCTAACAGGTCCTGTTTTGTTGCGGTTGTTTCAACAAAAAACTTTTATTTTTTTCGGAGTAAGTGTTGAGAATCCAAACACTTTGTTGGCATCAATGGCACATGGGCAAAGAAAATGTATACTTTTGGGCTGAAGTTCACGGAGGAAGTTTGTTTTTCGGAGCCCGATACGGAGAGGAAAACGGAACAGATAAGCGAATGGTTCCATGGCTGCGAGTTTTTTGGGACTCTGAAGAAAAACAACGTATTCCTTTTCCCTGCATGGAAATTCGATTCTGTTTTTTTTCGAACATGGTAAAGTTTTTCCTTAAACACTTTTTTTGTTTGTGCACAAAAGTTATATAATATATTATATATGTATTTTTTCCACAAAAGTATAATCGTTTAGCCCTTTTTGGTAAAGCAAATGAATCTAAACGGTTTAGTTAAGTCCCCCCCCCACGTGAATCTAGTTTTCTTACAGCTTTTGTTTGTGTGCACATATATTATGTGTGTGTATATGTATATTGTGTTGTGTGTGGTGTGTTATATGTATATGTGTGTGTGTTGTATATTATAATTTGTTGGTGTGTGTGGTTTTTTTTTTGTGGTATATGTGTGTTTGTGTGTGTGTGTGTGTGTATATGTGTGTGTGTGTGTTGTGTTGTGTGTGTATCTATATGTGTGGTTTGTGTTGTGTGTGTATATTGTATTATTTGTGTGTTAATGTGTGTGTGTGGTGTTGTGTGTTGTGTCTATGGTATGTGTGTGGTGTGTTTGGTGTCATGTGTGTGTGGTGTGTGTGGTATTTTTGGTTTTTTTTATTTATGTTTTATGGTTTGTTGTTTGTATCTGTGTGTTGGTGTGTGTGTGTGTGTGTATTCGTGTGTGTGTTGGTGTTTTTTATGTGTGTGGTTTGTAATGTAAATTTGTGTGTGTGTGTGTTTTTTTGTGTTATATATTTTGTTGTGGTGTTTGTGTTGTGTTGTGGTGTGGTGTTTGTCTTGTGTAATGTCAATTTGTGTGTTTTTTTGGTAATGTTGTTGTTGTGTTGGTTTTTTGTAACTTTCTGTACCTTGTTTATGTTTTTGTTGTTTTTTTTGTGTGTGTGTGTGTGTGTGTGTATGTATGTATGTGTGTGTGTGTGTGTGTGTATGTATGTATGTATGTGTGAATCTAATGTAGTTTAGTAAGTTGTTCAAAATAACTTACAAAGCAATGCAGAGTTAAATTTAGAATGCATACATAAGATATGTTTTTATTATATAAATAGCACAACATATGTAGCCTTGTTTAGTATGATGATTTCTGTTGTGTATATTTTTTATGTCAAAATGTTATTTTGCCAGCTAAATGTTGGCTGTTTTATCCATTTGGTGATGTTTTCATATCTGTTTCTTGTAGTGAAGTAGAATCAGCTGAGCCTCCCCCACATTTGGAGTCTCACACCTCTGAACAAAGCCCTGGGCCTTCAACTGATGTTCCCCACACCTCTGCAGAAGGACAGAGTACAACCAGAGGTGCCAGAAGCCCAACCCCACCTCCAACAAAGAGAAGAGTGTCACAACCCCCATCAAGCTCCTCAGCTGACCAACACCCCGTTACCAGGGCGACCAAGAGCAAATTATCAGGGCAACAACCAACTGCCAGTTCCAGGAGGAAGAGATCAACACGAACGGAACTCAGCTCAGCCCTAGCACCACCACCTGCAGCGGTGGAAAACAGATGGCATGGCCCAGCAGAGGAAGATGTGCAGCCTCGTCCATTGCAGTTTCGCCCCAGGAGGACTCCAGGAGTTCAGCTGGATTTTCAGATGGAGTACAGCCCATCTGATATCTTCCAGCTGTTTTTCAGCAAGGAGGTGATCCAAACCCTGTGCTGCAATACTAATAAATATGCAGCACGGAGAACCTCGGCGGGCATGAAGAGGCAGTGGATGGACATCAATCCTGATGAAATGCTTCACTTCCTCAGCATTGTCATCTACTTAGGATTGATGAAGCCTGCAGCTATCCGGGACCTGTGGAGGAAGGACGACTTACACAGGCACCCGTTTCCTTGTTCTGTGATACCTGGGTACCGGTATGAGGCCATCTTTGCATACCTCCACATGAGTGACCCAGCATTGGACCTTGTAAATGACCAACTCAGAGGTCAGCCTGGGTTTGATGGTCTCTGCCGCCTCAAGCCGCTTCAGGACCAGATCCTGACTGCATGCAGAGCCTATTACCAGCCTCATCAGAACATTGCAGTGGACGAGCGCATGGTGGGCACGAAGGCTAGGATTGCAATGAAGCAATATTTGAAGGACAAGCCCACGAAGTGGGGATACAAGCTCTTCGTCCTGGCCGACAGCTCCAGTGGCTACACGTGCAACTTTTCCATCTATGAGGGAAAAGCAAGGAGCCCTTCCGGAAATGGCTTGAGCTTTGATGCGGTTGTCAATTTGCTCCATGTGCCTTCTCTAGGCACAGGGTACATGGTGTACGTTGACAATTTTTACACCAGCTCAAAGCTTTTTTGCCATCTTCACGGCATTGGGAGAACAGGATAGGTTTTCCAAAAACCATTGTCAATGCCCTGCCGAAAAAAGTGGAACGTGGGGACATGCGATGGATCAGGGATGGCCCGTTGCTCTTTGTGAAATGGAGGGACACAAGAGATGTCACGATGTGCTCCACTATCCACAAAGCCTATAGTGGGCAGTCAGTGAGCCGTCGTGTCAGAGGTCCAACGGGCACCTGGTCCACCCAGCAGTTCTCTGTGCCAGATCCTGTGAGGGCGTATAACAAGTTCATGGGGGGAGTGGACTTGTCTGACGCCCTCATAAAGTTCTACACAGTGACTCAAAAGACAAGGCGTTGGTACATGAAGCTGTTTCTCCACTTTGTGGACATTGCCGTGGTTAACAGCTTCATTATCCACAAGGAAATGGCACAGGCAAAGCAGCAGAAGCACCTCTCACAAAAATGCTTCAGGGAGGTGCTATGCAGGGAGCTGGCTCGTGCTGGGCGGCCTGAGGAATCCACACCTGAGGAATCCACACCTGAGGAATCCACACCTGAGGAACCCACACTGGCATCCTCATCATCAATGCCTCAAGACCCAGAAGAGAGACCACAGGGTTGCTTCCCTGTTCTAGTGTGTGCGCTATCTTCAGACAGTAGCCTGAAAGCCACACAAGGGAGGAGGAAATGTGCACACTGCAAGAAGAAGACAATGTACATGTGCAGATCTTGCAGTGTGCCACTCTGTATAGTGGTGAACCGAATGTGCTTCACAGAGTGGCATGACCAGAAAGGGTGTTAGGCACATTGACTGTTGTGTACATATTTGTAAATATTTTGAATTTTTTTTCTTCTGGTGTGTGTGTTTTTGCCTCCTAAAATCCAACCCCTCGTCCATGTCGAAGGAGGTGGTAACAGCGCTTTGCAAGTATAGTATTTGCAATTGTTCTGGCTAACAGGGCTCTGGTATGGACATGTTTGTAGCATTTATGAACTGTTGCCTTCAATAGACTTACATTCTATATGTGGTGTTGGGTACATTTTTGGGTACATTTTGAGCACAACCCATTTCCTTGAAAGAAAAATTCATTTCACTTTGAAATACACCTGTATTTATTTGTTGTATCACACAAGACCAAAAAATTCTTATACAATTTTGATGTATAGTGATAGACTACTTCTATTGTATTTGGAGTGGTTGGACACTTTGGATAGATTTTGGACACTTTGGTTTCGCCTATTGGGTACCTGGTGAAAATGCTTTGTAACTCCTGAATACTTTCATGTATCTGTTCCAAATTTTGTAATTTGTCTTACAACACCCTAATGAATCATGAAATGTAGAGCATGACTGATTTTTCATCCCCAGCATTCACATACACCTTATAAACTTCAAAAAACAAAGGCGTTTTTTGTGTTTCCGACTTTTTTTTTTGTGTTTAATGTTCTCTGATAGACCCTAAATGATGAAAATAAAAGCCTGGAGGTGAGTGAATGCTTTGGCCCAAGTGTCTACTTCATTTTAAGCCCTGAATGATCATTGTGCTATTAGTAAAACCTAAAATAACCAGTGTTTTAATGTAGTAGTGCAAATCGCTTGACAATGAGTTTTCATTCAATCCAGCAGCAAAGGGTTAAGTATATATCTACATCACTAACATGGTAGTAGTACTGTAACGTTTATTCTGTTGCTCTAAGTGTAGCAGGCATTTTCAAACACTCCTGTGCAGGGTTAACAAGAGTCCGGCAAACAAAAAGATCCAGCCAATAGAGTCCCGTGTTCAGAAACACCCCCTCTAATGACGGGTTAGAGGATTAACACACATTGTAAACTCCCTTCACAGGTAGGCAGAGAAATGGGGTAACTGATAAATCAAAGTGAGCAACTGGAAACATACAGTGCGTCTATATCGGCAAATAATTGCTTAGTAAAATACTGAACAGATATTTACCATAAGCATCTGAAAGGTCTTGGTGACAATGAAGGCACAGATCCAGTTGGTGAGTACACAGACAGCACTGCCTAACCCTCGCACTCTGGTGGGAAAGATCTCAGACATCACAAGCCATGGTACGGGGCCCCAACCCACTGCAAAGCCTGAGGAACAAAATCATGCCCATAGATGTCTTTCATTGCCCAGCTTTTACCAATTCTCTATATTCATTTAGCGCCCTCATATGGCCAGAACTTTCAATGACCTAAGCAGTAAAAATATCAAACATGCTCAGAAATATTAAGATACCAAAATGATAAAGAGAGTGGATTTTGAAAAATATACTGCAGAAATATAGGTTCTTTGATATGACATGAATTGGTACACAAGTGGATAATCGTGATCTGATAATAATAATCCTAATAACAGAGTTTGGAATAAATAAAGTATTTCGAGGGGTGGCTGAAATGTCAATATAGGCATCAATTAAAATGCTTAGTAAGATTATGCTTCCCTACTTGTGCTTGTTACTGCATTATGACAAAATGTCTTCTTTCATGGCTTAAAACCTTTCAAACTCAACCAGTGAATACTATTATTTCAAGCTTATTAGATCTTATTTGGGAAACAGAACACTGCTTTTACCAATATAAAGGCATGCCAAAACTATAAAAAGTGGAACGCTATAAATATCAGGATTTATAGGCACCTTAAGCAGTTATGTTAGACAGATAGACGGACCTTCATGCCAAGTTTTGCAGCAATCCGACATTTCTGACTTTTATATTGGTGTTTGAAAGTTTGTGAACCCTTTAGTTTTTTTATATATTTCTGCATAAATATGACCCAAAACATCATCAGATTTTCACACAGGTCCTAAAAGTAGATAAAGAGAACCCAGTTAAACAAATGAGACAAAAATATTATACTTGGTCATTTATTTATTGAGAAAAATGATCCAATATTACATATTAGTGAGTGGCAAAAGTATGTGACCCTTTGGGCTTTCCATATCCGGTGGTGACCCCCCCTGGGCAGGAATAACTGCAGCTAAACGTTTTCTGTAGCTGTTGATCAGTCCTGCACACACCGGCTTGGAGGAATTTTAGCCCATTCCTCCCGTACAGAACAGCTTCAGCTCTCTGGGATGTTGGTGGGTTTCCTAACAGTAACTACCTGCCGCTTTCAGGTTCTTCCACACAACATTTTTTGATTGGATTAAGGTTAGGACTTTGACTTGGTCATTTGCCAAAACATTACCTTTATTTTTCTTCTTAACCCATTCTTTTTGGTAGAACGACTTGTGTGCTTAGGGTCGCTGTCTTTGCTGCATTGACCCCCTTCTCTTGAGATTCAGTGTCATGACAGATGTTTCTGACATTTTCCCTTTAGAATTCTCTGATATAATTTAGCATTCCATTGTTCCATCAATGATGGCAAGGCCGTTCCTGGCCCAGATGCAGAGAAAACCAGGCCCAAACCATGACATTTAGTGGTTTTTCCTTCTCCAAACATAAAAACGCTCTTCTCTTTAAACCAAAAGTTCTATTTTTGGTCTCATCCATCCACAAAACATTCTTTCTTCCAGTAGCCTTCTGGCTCGTCTACATTGATCTTTAGCAAAAACTGCAGACGAGCAGCAATGTTCTTTTTTTTTGGAGAGCAGTGGCTTTTTCTCCCCTCTGCAACCCTGCCATGCACAACCATTGTGTTCAGTGTTCTTCTGATGGTGGACTCATGAAACATTAACATTAGCCAATTGTGAGAGAAGCCTCCAGTTGCTTAGAAATTACCCTGGGGACCTTTGTGACCTCACCAACTATTACACGCCTTGCTCTTGGAGTGATCTTTGTTGGTCGACCACTCCTGGGGAGGGTAACAATGGTTTTGAATTTCCTCCATTTGTACAAAACCTGTCTGACTGTGGATTGGTGGAGTCCAAACTCTTTAGAGATGGTTTTGTAACCTTTTCCAGCCTGATGAGCATCAACAACTCTTTCTGAGGTCCTCAGAAATCTCCTTTGTTCGTGCCATGATACACTTCCACAAACGTGTGTTGTGAAGAGCAGACTTTGATAGATCCCTGTTCTTTAAATAAAACAGGGTGCCCACTCACACCTGATTGTTATCCCATTGATTGAAAACACCTGACTCTAATTTCACCTTCAAATGAACTGCTAATCCTAGAGGGTCACATGCTAATATGTAACATTGGATCATTTTCCTCAATAAATAAATGACCAAGTCTAATATTTTTGTCACATTTCTTTAACTGGGTTCTCTTTATCTCCTTTTAGGACTTGTGTGAAAATCTGATGATGTTTTAGGTCATATTTAAGCAGAAATCTAGAAAATTCTAAAGGGCTCGCAAACTTTCAAGCTCCACTGTATCTGGGTGTGAGAGTATATACCTATATGTACCTAATAAAGTGATCAGTGAGTGTATATACATATATTATATACAAACATAAATATGACATTTCTGCAAATCAGGATAAATCATTACTCATTTAGTAACAGCCTACAAATACATGTAGTAACAGACTTTGTATTGTTGGTTCTAGTACAGGTATAATGTTAGGCTCTCTCGCATAAGAATCTTTTCTTGCATATGTTTTAAATCTACCAGAGCTTCAATAATATTCAAGTCTGGCGACTCTGGAGACATTCCAAATCCTTCAACTTCTGAGGTAATTTAAGGTCGAGTCTATGCATGTTCATGATCATTTGAATAGTGGATCCTTGTTGTCTTGTAATTTCCGACTTCTTTTCAGCTGCCAAGTGTCCAGCACAGCGGCTTCCATGATTATATTGATATTTTGCATTGATACTTATGAACTAAATAGTAAAAAGCTAATATATAAATATGTAGCAACTTCTGTGACTCTGACACAAGACCCAGCTGCAGGAAACATCTGTTTCTGTGATTACCTGGTTTTAAATGCGAGTCAGGTGGTGTACTTAGAATATCATGCAATGGAAACATTAGTATACTCACATTTATTTAAAAGTTTATAATTGTTTCTAGACTCACAGAATGACAAACCTAACTCCAAAGTATAAAAGAACAGATGCAGAAGTTCTTTTCTCAAAAAGCCCTTTCTTTTTAGATCCAAACAAACCTTTTTTTTTGGTTAATGAGTTTGATCTTTGCTTTATTGGACTGTAAGCATTGTGTTGTATTCTTGAAATGTTTCTTTTATGAATGCAAATTTTTTTGGGAGGTGATTCTATTATGTTTGTACAAGCAAAGCTGTGTACTGGACTGGTGCACGACTACTCCTGTACCAGTCAATCTATCCTACAGTTCTTTGGCGGTGATGTAACAGTTTTGCCTTGCATACCTGTTCAGTCTATAAGCTGTTCCATCAATGTTATTTCCTGCTCTTCCAGTTCTTGTGTTGGCTTAAACATTTCCCCTTGAAATTCTTAACATAACTTTAACCAGCGAATACTTTTAATATCTTTTCATAGAATGAAAACCCATGGTGTAGTGTAAGCACAAAGCTCTCCGAGAGGCCGAATTGTTTTAGATATACAAAACTTGTTTACTACCTTTTTGCACTCACCAATCACTTTATTGGTTCCACCATTTCATCAGTTCCACTTATCAATATAGAAGCACTTTGTAGTTCTAAGCCACCCAAGGAGGATGGGTCCCTTTTTGAGTCTTGGTCCTCCCAAGGTTTCTTCCTTATAACGTTTAGGGTCGCCCTAGGCTTGCTCAATTTGGGATTGGCCTTATAATTTAGAAGATAACCTAATATTGTAAAGCTTGATTTATGCTGGTCAGGGTCACGGAGCAGGGTCTGAAGTCTAAACCCTGGACAGGGCACCAGTCCATCACAGGATTCTGTAAACGCTTCAGTCAAACTTCACAATGGAATCCACATATGGGATTCAAACTCAGGCAAAGACGACCAGCTGTTTCCAGGTGTCTGTTACCAGTGAGGCATTGGAGTTGCAACCGAATAGTGCAGCTGACCAATTCATTAAAGATTCAAAAAATTTGTTCTATAACATAAATGGTTTCATTGTATCAAATGATACAAAATCCAAACCACAAAATCTAATTGTATACTTGGTCATTGTTTGTCCATCACAGTAGTCACACTGCTCATGATGTAGTTATGAGATATAGGTGGAGGAACACTTCACATTTAATGAACTGCTTTTTTCTGCATGCTATTTTACACTTAGGCTTTGTTTATGAGACCTTACTGTGCCCATCAACAGGGTTTTCACTCATATTGTGTTACAAAATAGAATTCTACTTACCTGCTATAAAAACTACCATGCTAGTGAGTGCAAGCCAGGACAGATCAGTATGCGGGGCATCACTGCCTGCGTCCTGGGCTTGCATCAGTGTGCTGATCAGTGATGAATTACTTGGCTTCAGTGTGGTCAACTTGAAATAAACCCCAAAAGACACTTCAGTCACACACATGACAACTCCTGAATAGAAAAGAAAGACAAGAACGTGTGGGGATTTACGCAAAAATGAAACACTGTTCGCTGAGAACTACTTTAAGGCATGGGTGTGAGATGTGTCTTCTACGATATTATCTTAATTGATGTCTTAACAGTGTATGAGATGTCATTATCGAGTATGTCACTCACTTGAGTATGAGTACTTGGGCATGAACCAAGCTAGCGTTCCTCATAAAAAGTGCAGGACTGAAGTTAAAAATGAGTGAACAAACTAAAGCCAAAATACAGACACCACCAGCCTCACACTCTACGCCGTTAGACTTTGTTGCTAGACATGGCTCATCCTCCCTCCATGGAGGTGATATGGCTTTGAAAAGACAGATGTTGCTCAAAAGATGGCAATCTGCAAACTATGTTGGAAATTGGTAGGCGTCAAAGCTAGCCCAGCAACCCACTTTCACTATCTGCGAAGAAACCGCTGTTCAAAATATGAAGATTGTGACAAACATTGGGAGTTGTCCATGACAGGCTTAAACGAGCCAAGGTACCAGCACAAAAGCATACTCAGCAAACCTCAATTCTGCAAAAAAAGTGCCTGACGACAAGAGGCAACAGATGGCGAGACATAAACTTTTTAAGTCTAGGCTAAAGACATACTTATTTATGCAGGCTTTTGACTAGATTTAGACCAGGATGCATGGCTTGGGTCACTGGGGCCGGAGTCTGGAGTCATGTCTGGCCTGCCTGCCTTGTCCGTTAGCCGGGAGTGTCGAGTGGGCGGTCTGGCTGAACTGGGCTTTGGTCCTCTTGATTTTGACTCGTGCATCCTTGCCTTAGAATAAGGGCCGAGCTGGGGGTTCATAGTCAAAAAGTCTTATGGTGATCAGAGTCGTTGGGTTGCTGTCTTCTGCCTCAGGTGGGGTTGCCGATGTCTCATGTGATCCCTCTTGGCTGTGTTACCTTCCAGTTCTCCTCTTTCTAGCTATGCTGCTATAGCTAATGCTGCCGGGGTCTCATGCTACACGTGGCATCAGTGATTGTTAATAGACACTGTGCTCTTAATCCATAACTAATTACATTATCTGTTTTCTCTCCGAGCTGTGTTCCGGTACCAGTTCCTGCCCAACATATGATGTTCATCCGCTTCAGCTTCACTCAAGCTGCTTCTGTCACCAGCTCCAGTCCCATCATACCCGGGTCACACCAGAGGGCAGTAGCGCTCTCCCTCCTCCGGTTATCTGGGGACGAAGTGCCGCCAACGACTTTTCTGCTTAGACTCAAGATCCTGGAGTGACCCTGTGTATTGGACTACTTATACATTGTGTATTGGCCGATGTGCGTATTTTACATTTTACTTGAACTATGACTCCATGACTTATTAGTTTAGATAAATTAGCTTCATTCTTAGATTTATCATCTACGCCGCCCAAGGACGTTGGGTCCCTTTTTGAGTCTTGGTCCTCCCAAGGTTTCTTCCTCATAACACTTAGAGTTTTTCCATGCCATTGTCGCCCTAGGCTTGCTCAATTTGGGATTGGACGTAGATATTAGGAGATGACCTAAAATTGTAAAGTTGCTTTGAAACAATGCTCCATTGTAAAAAGCGCTATATGAATAAATCTGACTTGGCTTGACATAAATGCTGTCAATATGTACATCACTACAGATGCAGTGCAAGTCAAGCGATTGAGAGAGATGGGTTCATACAACTTTTGAATACTTTAGACCCAAGACATACACTGCCAAAGTATTATCCAATTACCATTATTGACAAAAAATCACAGAAAATATTGAGATATCATTTTTTTGTCAACATCACACATCCCTGTTTCAAGGTATTATTAGTGAGAGGATGCGAGATGCATGTACTGCTGACCTGATATGATAAGAAGAACTTTCCTTCCAGCACGATCCATGATTAAAGCTGCCACTGCTGTTAAGACCACTTGAGTTGCACCCACAGCTACTGTGGCAAGATCTCCATTCTGAAATAGAGCAATAACAATAACAGCATCCATAAAGGCACTGATGGCTAAAGGCCTTTTCACACTGTTTCGTATGCAATTTTTAACGTAGTGGGACCTTGACACCAAGTAGCTTGTCCTATAAGCTCTTGAGCTCTGTTACTAGCAGGATGAGCTGTTCTGCCTGACAACCGAGCTCTGATTGGTCAGCCTGATTTTAACAACAACGCAGAAATTAGAACAGGCTCCGATTAAACATTTTACGCAGTGTTGCAGTCCGTCAGTTTCGGACTCGGTGTGAAGGACGACGTTAATATTCGCGGGTTCTTTTTAAAATCTGACATGCGTCATTTATGTTTGTAAAAACCAACTCGATGTGAAAAGGCCTTAAGGAGTTGATTTTGAATTGAACAAATAAGAAACACCTACCTTCAAGTGTGCTTGTTCAAATATGGTCTCTGCATAAAACATGATGGCGTTGATGCCACTGAACTGTTGTAAGAGCATCATGAGGATGCCCACTATTAAGGGCTTATACACACCAGGATCTCGCAGATCAGCCACACTGACACTGCCCTCCTGTAATTGGAGTACACTGCTATTAACTCACTTAACTTTGGTGCATTTATTTTTATTTGCATTTTCCATAGTGTCTCAACTTTTTTCTGTCCCAAATCAGAAAGAATTTGGGACAGTATTTAAAATGCAAATAAAAAATACATTTCATTGCAGACAGTATGAACCGTAAATATTTCATATTGTTTTTTGGTCAAATTAATTTAATTTATTAATATATTCCTGTATGTCAGACCTCCAGCACATTCCAAAAACAGTTGGTCGGTAAAGCATTCCAAAATTTATAATGTTGCCATTACTTCTCACAATGCTTAAAAGATGTTTTGGCACAGAGTTTACCAAGTGATGAAATGTTTGTGTTTTATCCCATTCTTCCTGAAATAATGTCTTAAGATGTGCAGGGTCGTGGTTGTTGCATTTTTCGTTTCAAAATTCTCTACACATTCTCTAATGGGGACAGGTCAGGACTGACAGAAGGCCAATCCATGGACATGGTTAATATGAGGTTTCTTTTTTGCACAGTAACGTTTCAAGTGGCATTTGTGAATGTAACTCTGTATTGTAGTGTTTGATAAAGTAATCTCTTGCTCATGTGGTTCTATCAGGTATTGATGAATGACAGTTCTTGATGCAGTGCCGTCTGAGGGATCAGAGATCACGCCTCTTCAGTTTAGGCTTGCGGTCTTAACCCTTTACACACTGAAATTTCTTCAGATTCCTTGAATCATTTAATGATATTATGCACGGCAGGGGGGAAATATGCACATCCATTCCCATCTTTCTTTGTTTTTAAACATTTCAATCATTTTCAAGACAATTCTCATGCATTTGCTTACAAATCATCAGTTTAATTTTTTACCTCATTACTAGCCCTAAATTACCCCTGCCCCAACTGTTTTTGGAATGTGTTGCAGGTCTGAAATGCAGGAATGGATGTTTATTAACAAATGAAATGAAGCAAACCAGACAAAACATGAAATATCTTGTAAATGCAAGCCACACTGTCCCAAATTTTTCTGATTTGGGGTATGACTATGATATTTTGCTGTCAAGGATACAGTTTTTTGCTAAATACTAAGAATATGATATCACATGTAGGCTAGATCACCTTTAATATAATCTATTTTCTGCAGATTTTAATAACCAATACGAGTTCTGAGTGAACACTGGACAATCACGTGGAAAGGGGCCCAAACTTTGATACGCCAAGTATTATGTTGTTTTAAAATATGCATATAAAGACTTACAATACAAAGAAAGAAAATACAAAAAAAAACAAGATTCCCCCTCTAGCTAGAGTCAGACTATACATTTCTCAGCTTGTCCATCAATAAATCCTCACCTCGTATCGAGAAGCTGCCTCAATCCTGGCACACTCCCATTCCACTGGAGCATTGGATCCCCTAAAAAACCGAAGTGATTCTTCAGCTTCTCTCCTCTTTCCTCGTGCCAGGAGGTAGCGTGGAGTCTCCGGCATAAAGCACATGAACACCATCATCAGCATCGGTGGGATGGAGCAGGTGATGGCCAGCCACCTCCAATCCAGAAACAGACCTGAGAGATCAACATGGTCAAACCTTTCAGAAATACGGTCCTTTAATGAAACAAATTCGATGGTTTATATAATTATTCACAATGTCAAATTAAACACAAAGTACACAATGTACAGTGGTAAGTATTTAGTGTGACCTCCCCTTATACGTGAGCAATAGCAAGATCTGGCAACTTCATCTGGATGCCAAGTTGACCCGTCTACAGTCCTTGCTTGATCAGGAATGGTCTTTTTGGGAAAGTAGCAGCCAAAGGAACCACTTTTTCATTAGGAGAACAGGGTAAAAAGGAAATGCTAAAGCTCACAAAGATTTTAATGAAGGTGGCCTAAAGGTTTTGCACAGTGCTGCACATTATTGTAAGTAGGCATGTTCAAACTTTTGACTGGTACTGTAGAAATACACAGGCTATAAGGGTGCATTTCAATGACTAACACAATTTGTATGCACATTTTAAAAATGCATATAGATAAGTTTAAGTGCAATGTATGAAGCTGGGGAAAATTTGCTGAACAAGCATCTGTGCTTATGAAAGTCAAGGAATTCACATTTTATTTTGCTGACTTTTTGGAAACCTTGCTACTCTAAAATAATCAGGCTAAATATACAGCCACTCCTACAACATAGACCAAGTAATATTTTCTGCATCACAGGTCAGGACAATATAAATTTACATAATTTAGCTGATACTAGAGTGACTTGCAGAAATAGCCTATTGCCCAACACCACCATCTAACTAAATCCCTTTTAGGAACTGATGTGGGAAAAAAAACTACAAACATTGTAATACAAAAGAGGAAGAATAAAAATACATTTTTTATTTCTTTCTTTTAATTTAAAACATTCTTCACCTAAGTACCAAACGACAAAGTCTTTCGTTTGAAGACAGCAAGAAACACAGCCATTGGGACATCTAGTGGAAGTTCATTGGTGCATTTTGAATGAGCTGCATGGGTTTGATTATATACATGGAAAGACCTGCCAGCAGAGCACTGCGGTTTTTGATATAACAAGAGGTTGGACAGTATGACCGGAGAAAGTTACCTGATTATCAAAAACTACTCAAAGGTTTGTTGCATTCTTAGAGAGTGTGATGGGTGTGAAAAGCTACCCAGATTAAGACGAGCTTGCCATGGAGATGTCTCCAAGAATGTAAAGCAGCTTCATCTTGCAATTGGTTAGGTTTCAAATAATGAGCCAACATCCACAACAAGACGTCCCCCCCAGGCATGATAGTACAGATATTATACACTAAATGTCAATGTCATTTACATTTACAGCATTTAACAGACGCCCTTATCCAGAGCGACTTACATTTGATACAGTCTTACAATCCAAGCAATTGTGGGTTAAGAGTCTTGCTCAAGGACAGAACAGTGGCAGCTTGGCAGAGGTGGGATTTGAACCCTGGACCTTCTGGTCCAGAGTCCAGCACCTTAACCGCTAGGCCACCACAGTTCTAGACTTAGGTGATTGTATGCCTGGGCATACAAGAGCTTTAGTTGCTGAGTCTGGTTTTGTTTTACGGTGAAATATCCCTTTAAGCAGGAGACCAAATCCAACACAGATACAGCAACATGCTGGATGTATTTAGTGTGTTTACTTGGTTAATGACATACAGATGGTGTAGGATGCACAGTCTGACTGACTCCAACTCTATTATAATAAATACGTCATGGAGAAAGGCAAGGACGTTGATCACTTTTGCATGACTCTCTTTAGCATTACGCAGTAACTGCTAATAATAATAATGGTGCGTGTCCAAGTATTTTCAGTATAATATCCACTTACCTTAAAGGTTTTGTCATTTTAGTATCACTTGATTATGAAATGTCAAATGGAAATCCTTGCATTAGTCAGTTTATGAAGAAACTGCTTACCAGCTATGTAGGCTCCCATGATTCCAGTCACTGCCATGAGCTGCACACAGGATCCCATTGTCCCTCTGATACGCTCATGGGATGTTTCTGATATGTAGAGCTACAGCAGCAAACAAAGAATGGAAAATAATAAAGGATTTTTGTATATGTTGTACGCAATTTGTTACCATGAAGCTCATCTTCTCAAAACATGAATGTCTTCCTAATGAAGAAGTGTTTTATGCACTACACTGTTTTATAACAAATTGCTTCCTGTCTTGTAGCGGCCTTTCTCTTTTGCCCAGTAATCTTTGTTTTGGATGCCCCTCTGACTGCAACCAAGTCAAACGAGAGTTTCTCACTTTGACTATCCTTCCTCTACCAACACAACAATTTTACTGATTTCCCACTGTTTTCCAAGCTTATTATTAATACTGACAACATTAATAAAGTTATTTAAAATAACTTTTTAAATCTTAAACCCCATGCAATCCTGGTTGTGTAAAGTTGTATTAAAACACAACCACACACACACAAACACACATGTACAGGTTGTCAAATGTCAAAAGGTTGTCAAAACTTATCAAATGGTGAATTGGTTCCCTAATCACCATTTCCTACATTCTACATGCACTAACCTATTAGGAACAGAACTGTAAACACTCTCAGCCACTTCCTTATATGGTTTTGCTCATTACTCGTCATCAGCACATTCTGTCACAAAAACACACAAAAGTGCTGTGTAACAGTACGGTTTGACTACATGCCTAGTGAGATAACAGCCAACATGTTGTTTCAAATACAAATACCTAAAGAAATTAAGACTTTGCATTAAAGTGGTACTATATGGGTAATCGCAATTGGATTTACTGAGTGATTACAAAGTACAGTCTGAAGTTGTTGTCTCGCCCACGTCTGTTCCATGACTAGTTTTAGTGAGAGGTGAGTTTGGCACCTTAACGAGGTTACAAAAAAAAAAAAAGTGACATTCATACCCGATGCTGACATAACGCGTTTTACTGAGCAGCCCTCACGAATGAACGTTTAAAATGCATATTTAGAATTGCTGGTATAATCTGACAAAAATGATGGAACTTACTTGCATTGTTGGGTTCAGTAACACGGAAAAATAAGATTATTTTCAGGTTATTCTGGCTACTGCGCATGCGCATCCCGCCACTACAAAGGGGCCAAGACTTGCCTCCCCCTCTCCGACACATTTCCTAATATGCCAATTGGTTCTTTCTAATGACTGGGTGGGACTACAGTCCCAGTCATATTTCAACCAAATGACCAGTCTGATCCTTATATAACATCTCTGATAACAGACAAGGGCTGGACATTACCCGGCACGACAAGTTTAAAGTATTATTAAAGTGTCACAGCCTGAAACTTGCTGACAGGACATTTGTCACATTTTAACCTTGGCGAAGGTGAGAGGCTACCAGTATTTTCGGTTACCAGTGCATACAGTCCACACACTCCCCAGGACTCGCACAAACTAATGCACAGTAAATTTACCACACAGCTTCAGGCTTGACTTTAAATTATTTTGTGGATTTCAAAATACAGATCAACATCCCACAAATGCAACTACAAATCACAAAAGTAGCATGCACGAAAAGCTCCTTCTTCAGGATGCCCAGAAGGGGTTACCCTGGTATGGGCCAGCCCTGGTAGTGAAAATCATAAATCTGATTGATCAGCCATCTTGTCCATTCCTTAATGGACTCATGTTACCAGACCCATCCAATTACCATCAGAAGGGGCATGCAAACACGTAGACAGAAGCTACTCTAACGAGCAGTTTATTGATTGATTAGTATCAATCTCAGTCATATATGCATCCTATAGCAACCAAGAAAACAATGTGATTTCAGTCAAAGATTTTTTTAAATATTAGTATTACTACATATTTATTTATTGTCAGCTCCTGAAGAGAGACCTCGAAAAATATATATAAAAAAAACAACTACTACTTGAATGTAGCCCAATGCTATATTGCATGAATCGGAAAGAATGCAAGCAAAGGGGCTCCATATGCTGCTGGATCCCAGTGAGGCAAGGAACTTTGGCAAAAAAACAAAAAAACAAACAAAAAAACAAACAGAGTCAATGACCTAGTATTAGATACAACTAAACATGGATTTAACTGCTTTCATCTCCATAAGTGGGCTAGTGTTACCCAGAATGTTTCATCCCCAAATTAATTGTACTTATATCATCAGTTTTAGCATGAATAATACAGATCTAACTTACAGGCACGACAAGAGAAGTGACTCCACTGGCCACACCGGTAAGCACTCTACCCAAATAGAGCATCCACAGGTTCTGAGCAGCAACTATGATGGTGAAACCAAAAATGAAGGGCAAAGCGCAGAACATGAGACTTAGCTTCCGTCCAATCTTCTCCACGACCCAGCCTCCCAGCAGACCTCCCACACCAGCTCCAATGGTCACGACAGACTGAAAAGAGAGATTTGCAGAACAGTTTTGAGACACAAATGCTGGAGCAAAACTAATGTCCCTGAACTCGGAGTAAAATTACATTTTATATATTACATAGGAATTAGCAGAGTTGTAAACAAGACACAGTCTAAAGCCATGTCTAGAATGGTATTTCCAAATTCTAAATTTGCCAGCTTATAGACATGAATACTTCATAATCTGATTTCCAGACCATGAGGTAGTCTGAGGAAACTCCACCTGACCATGGCTGAAATAATAAAAGAGATTTTTACTAGACAGTTAAAAATGAACAGCAAACAACGTCCATCTGCGATCAAGTTTCCCTTCAGTGCTTCCATTTAAATCCCTTACTTTATCAGTACAAAATATGTATCTTTGTGACCTGGACGTTCACTAGGTTCATGAATTTTCCTTGTCATTAACACGCTGATTTATACTTGTATTTATTCTTTTAATCAGGTTTATATTTCACTAAATGCTTGTTTTTACTACCTGCTTGTAAGCACTTTGAATTACCTCTGTGTGACTGCTATACGCTCCCTGGCCACTTTAGTAGGTACACCTTGCTAGTACCGGGTTGGACCCCCTTTTGCCTTCAGAACTGCCTTAATTCTTCATAGCATATATTCAGCAGAGATTTTGCTCAACTGGATTGAGATCTGCTGACTGTGGAGCCCATTTGAGTACCGTGTCATGTTCAAGAAACCAGTTTGAGATAATTGGAGCTTTGTGACAGGGTGCGTCATCCTGCTGGACGAAGCCATCAGAGGATAACACACTGTGGTCATATGCTCAGTTAGTATTAGGGGCCCAATGTGTGCCAAGAAAATTTCCCCCACACCATCACACCACCACCAGCAGCCTGAACCATTGATACTAGACAGGATATATCCATGTTTTCATGTTGTTCATGCCAAATTCTGACCGTACCACCCTAATGTCACAGCAGAAATCAATCAGACAACGTTTTTCCAATCTTCTGTTGTCCAACCTTGGTGAGCCCATGTGAATTGTAGCCTCAGTTGCCTGTTCTTGGCTAGAACAAGTGGCACTCAGTGTGGTTTTCTGCTGCTATAGTCTATCTGCTTCAATGCTCGACATGTTGTGCATTCAGAGATGCTCTTCTGCATAACTCGGCTGTAATGAGTGGCTACTTGAGTTGCCTTTCGATCAGTTCAAACCAGTTTGCCCATTCTCCTCTGACCTCTGGAATCAATGAGACATTTTCTCCCAGAAAACTGCCCTGACTGGATATTTCCTCTTTCGAACCATCTCTGTAAACCCTAGAGACGGCTGTGTGTGAAAGTCCTGACATTCTGAAATACTCAGATCAGCCTGTATAGCGCCAACAACCATGCCAAAGTCACTTAAATCCCCTTTCTTCCACGTTCTGATTCTTGGTTAGAATTCAGGCAGGTCGTCTGGACCATGTCTACATACCTAAATGCACTGAGTTTCTACCAAGTGATTGGCTGATTTGATATCTGCATTACCGAGCAGCTGAACAGGTGTACCTAATAAA